>JAUUDZ010009058.1:0-11656 GCA_032361705.1 Panulirus versicolor | reverse complement strand
TTACTAAATTGGTTTTGTCCATAATACTTGATCAGTGAATTGCAAACAATTTTCAGCGGTCCCAATACATGGGATTAATAGGTCAATGCAATACACATAAAGTTATAATTTTCTTTTCTCAAAAAAAGGAGCTTTCGTGTATTCTAGAGATGGAGGATAACATAGCTTCACAGTAAATGACTTGTCAGTCTTTTTCTTCTGTGTGTGTGTGTGTGTGTGTGTGTAGCCACAATCAAATTGCAATAAATTTCTCTTGACATTATTTATCAAAAGAAGGCAAATGTTACACAACATAGCCTGATTACCATCCTATCATTCTCTGAGGTGGGAGATTAACTTACACCTCCTACCTTTATAGGAATGGTAAAACATGGAAAATGTAAATGTGTGCTTGCCATGTGAAAGTACATAATGCCAATGAAACCATATATTTTGACTGAAAATTTTATTATATACAATTCTAGATCATCCATGCACTGTTCGTGGTATATGTAAACAGCTTCATGCTATGTGACTACATCTTCCAGGTACTTGAAATATTTCATCACTTCTGACCAATAGCTAGAACCGTTTCACATATCTTTTATTCCAAACACTATTAATGTCTTGTGTACCTCTTTCGAATTTTGCTCACCTCCACAGCATGTCTTAGTGCAGACCCCTCAATTTCTCTCGCATGTATCCTTTTAGCCTTCACCTCCTACTTGCTCACAATGATAAATATTATACAGGTATAAAGCTCAACATAGAAAATACAAGAATCCTCAGTCTATGAGAGATTATTTTTCTTTTCAGAAAAGGTCAGTATATGACACCTTAAATCATACCAATCACTGCAATACTGAAACCTTACAGGCAAAAAATAAGTTTGTTTGGAGGACAGTATAGCAGGGACTTACTCTGCATACACCATAGACAATCCATTTCTATACACCATGTAGGAATGGATTTAAAATATAATCTTTGAAATGAACCATCTACATCACTGTCAAAGTGATGACCTGCATTTAACACTGATTTTCAAAAAAATATTTTCCAACCTTGCAGAGAATCAGAAGTATTTTCTTTTCACCACACAAGTTTTAAAGTTCATGGAAAACTGTGTATAAATCAAAATAGCTCAAGGGTGCAAATAAAGAAAATTAGATATAAGTGCAAATTTATTGTTTATTTTACTGGTGTCTAATTTGGCAGTAAATATTTCAATACATAAAAGTTTCTTTTTCAGAAACATTTGCTTTACATCTCAAAATTTCACTCATTATTTAAAGAAATACGGAATGATTTCAAGTCTGGCAGGACAGAATTTTTAAGCTAATGAATTTAACTGACAAGGTCAGTATATGACAATTTTTATATCAAATCTTACCAGGCACTGCAACACTGCAACCTCACAGGCAAAAAATAAGTTTATGTGGAGAACAGTATAGCAGTGACGTATTCTGCATACACCATAGACAATCCATTTCTGCCCAGCATTTGGGAATGGATTCAAAATTTCATTTCAAATGTACCATACACATCACTGTCACAGTGATGTTTTTCTGTTTTTAAAACTGATTTTTGAAAATCCTATGTCTCAGCCTTAGAGATTAAAAATTTTCTTTTTTCATCGTATAAAAAAGTTTTAAAGTTCATGGGACTCTGTTTATAAAGCAAAATAGCTTATGGGTGCAAATAAAGAAAATTAGATGTAAGTGCAAATTTACTTTTTATTTTACTGGTGTCTGATTTGGCAGTAAATATTCTCATTACATAAAAGTTTCATTTTTAGAGACATTTACTTTACTCTCAAAATCTCACACATTATTTAAAGAAATACGGAATGATTTCAAGTTTGGCAGGACAGAACCTTTAAGCTAATAAATTTAACTGACAAGATGAGTATAGGACACTTCCTATATCAAATCCTACCAAGCACTGCAATACTGAAATTTCACAGGCAAAAAATAGGTTTGTGAGGAGGACATTATAGCAATGACTTATTCTGCACACACCATAGACAATCCATTTCTATCCAGCATTTGGCAATGAATTCAAAATTTCACACTTTAAGTGCACCATACACATCACTGTCACAATGATATACACAGTGATATATGGATACCCAACTGAAAACGCTGAGATTTCTAAATTACCATATTTGAGTTCTTTTATAGATTATTACTTACCACAAGTCAGTTAACATTACACAACTACACTTTTATTTATTTCTTATGAATATTGAGTATATAGGAAATTATGACCTTTACTATTTCCTTTGTATTACATGTGAAGGTCAATGGAAGAACTAGCAGAAAGAGAAACATCCACATACTGAACTCTGTTATCTTTATTACTGCAGAAAACTGACACATTATATTGTTTATTTACCACTATTCAATAAGTATTTTCAATAATTCATTTGCCTGTTAAATTTACTCCATGAACAATGAACTGTTATGTTTAGAAAGTAATTAATAATAATCATTAAAGTAAACACCTGATATTTTAGTTAATTACATTTACCACTGTTGTGAACACAAGCAGAACAAGGTAAAGTAATATAACGACTGTATACTTAAATAGATTTGGCTCAGTAGTTCAACATCTTGTTACTGGAAGTTTAGATCTAATCCTAATACAGATGTTCAAGGCTCAGGTATGTTTAACTCTGATAAGGCATCTCTTGCAACCAAATTCTATTTGTTAAAGTGGTCTTAATAAAATTTGTTAGTGAGCCAAAATAAATTAATGATTGTGTAATGAATTTAATTTATGATTTTCTTTGAAAAAATCAAACAAGTGTTTCTTTCAAAGGATCATGATAATTTTTTGTTACTCTGAACTTTACAGATATTCTGAAGTTATGCTCAAGAAAATATATGATACAGTACTGTACTGATGACTGACTGTACTAACATAGTAAGAACTCAAATAAACCTTCAGAAGATATATGTCTTTATTGGGAACCAGAACCCGTCCCAAAAATTCCAGAGCCCACCTTCCAATGTATCTAGTATTGCACCCAGGATGTCAAGGGTGATCAAAGGATATTGTGGGAAAGGAAGAGGGCAATGGAGGGGGCGCACATACTAATACTTTACATACATATGGACATTAACACCCAAAATGCACTTTTTTTCATTCTTTCTATTCTACTTATGGTTTTCCCGAGGGAGTGAGCTGGCATATTCCTAGATGAGGGAAGTTTCTTATTCAGATTTACAGATGGTAGATGGACATGTTCTGCATATCCTAAGCAGGTAAGACCCATAATGACTCCAGGCAGCTTAAATCTTTCCCACACAATCTGTCAGCAATTCACATCAGCAATTCATGAAATCTAATTTCCCAAATGAAAGTATCAATTATTTACAAAAACAAACTGTTTCCCATGAATGCTATTATTTGCTGAAAATAACTGTCTCACATACTTATGTATAACTGCACCTTGGATCTTAGGGTTATCTCAAGTCTGGGATTTAAAAAAAATAAACAGACACAAGAGGACAAAATAAACTTTACATGCTTAGAAATGAAAATTACATTGATACAGTCATTATACACTTCATACTGTGGGGGTATTATGCCATATAAGATGTTGGGCCTGAGGAAAGTCCCAGGCAATCACAAACCCTTGTGTGTAAAGAAAAGACACACAATATAATCCTTCAGCTATTACAGCTACTCATTATCCTACACATACTGAAAGTGTTGAACATGCTAGGGAAGTGCAAGAACAAAGTAGGAAGCAAAAGTTTAAGACTCGGAAGAATATTGTGCCTATTACATATATATATATATATATATATATATATATATATATATATATATATGAAAGGCAAATATGGCACGTAAAATTTTTACAACATTTAGAATCGAACATAAATCTCGCATTACAAACATATGACAAAGGGCAGAGGGGAGAGACATGCACATTTATGGGGTGACAGTAATTCCAGAAATACATATATTAGACAAGCTGCTTACTTTGGTAAGACAAAGTGGAACACACAAGAAGAGAAGGCTGAAACTTGTACAAGAAAAGACACTGAAGTTCAGATTGATAAGATACATGTAGGTTCCAAGACAAAAATGCCAGAAATTATGTTGTGATTTTAAACGGGTGTTCACATTAGATAGTTATAGAAACACACAATTCGGGAGACATGCCAACTAAAGACAACACCAATTAAACATGAATTTCCTATAGCTGTACCTGGATGCTCCACTAAGGGGTGAACTGTGTACGAATATAATATGCAGTATTATGCTTCCTACTGAAATATACTCAAAATTATTCAATCTTGTTTTATAACACACCTCGAATGCACATGCTGAAATATACTCAAAATTATTCAATCTTGTTTTATAACACACCTGGAATGCATATGTGTAATACTGAGCACAACATTAGTGAAAGTTTTGTTCAGTGTGATGTCGAATGAGTCAAGTGATAATGAACAGGTGCTTATCTTCAGCAACATTAAATCCATCTGTTAAGTATACAAGCCTGAATGGAGAGGTATGATATTCTAAGTACAGATAATTTTGACAATGGTGTCTTGTTATACAGATGCACTTGTCTACTTTAACTGATAACAAATTTAAGATGTTCCTACTAAATTTTGAGAGGTATCCTCAATGTATTTTACAAGTAAATATTACACATACATCCATATATATATATATATATATATATATATATATATGGGCATATATATATATGCCCATACATGGACATATACACTTCAACGTATACATACATATACATATGTATACACATGTACATATTCATACTTGCTGCCTTCATCCATTCCCGTTGCCATCCCGCCACATACGAAATAGCATACCCCTCCCTCCATGATCATGCCTTATCTGAATATTAGAAATAAGTAAATGTCATGTTTGAAGTTTATATTTGTAATATTGCTCTTAAGATAGTATTTAATACTAACTGCATAGTTTGATAACTTGCTAGTGTTTTTCTTAACCTTTTTGATTTATGTGTGATAATGTGATATTCAAGGGCTGAGGAACTACTCAGAATTTTCTTTTACAGTAGGATTGTGAAAAATTACTTGATAAGGTAGAGTAAACAATCCAATTTGTATTATAAACCCTATCTGACACTATTTAGTATTCTTGAATATTGCATGTGCATTAACAGTCAGTCAGGACTGCAGCAGTACCAGACATTTACTTGCCCCATAGTTTTTTTAATTATATGACCCCAGGTCCCCTCTTATGGAGCTCCTGTAGCTTCAGGACTGAGCTACAGTCAGTAGTAAGGAAATTGATAGACACCTTTAGAGTAAGTTCCTCAACAAGAATGTATTCCTTTTCCTTTATTGATGATGTTACAGCCTCACCAAAGGTGACTTTTCCCTCATGGTGTAACCATATGCAGGCAGAGCTTAGTAATTCGAGTCCTATAATTGATCCATAATGATATAATTAGATATGAAGGGTACATTGCATACATTTCATTTATCTGATATTCTTAGGGTTATTTCTGGAAATCACAACTTAAGTATGTCATGGAGACAGGCTTGTTAGATCAAGTAGGTCTACCATGACATGGAATGTCCAACTTCCTTAATAAAATCTATAGCCATTCCCAACTACTATATTTCATAGTTTATTAAATCTTGGTTCTCCCCCCCCCAAAAAAAAAAAAAAAAAAAATAGTTGCCATAGCTGTCCCCATACACTAGTGTCTTTGACTCTATGGTATAAGAGATGGCTGACTGCAAAAAAAGCATTGGTTGCAGCAAAGCCTATCTATCTATATTTCTGATGCCTGTTTCAATTGGAACAACCTCAAAGGGATGGCCACAGCAACAGAGTCTCTATAACTAAAGAATTCCAGTGCTGCTTCTTAGCTTTTAGTGCCTCGACCTTAACAGGCCAGTGGTGGAGGGCAAGTTCATCAGTGTTTGCTGAGGCTCCCACCTAATGTTTCAAATGACTGCTACTGTCTAATGCTTCTAGTTAATAATCCTGCCTAAATGTTCCTACCTACTACTTCTATCTACAGCTCCCACCATTTTGCCAAAAGGCTGGGCTAATGCATAGTGCTCACCACAGAAAAATCTAGAGTAATGTAAAATGAGCTGTGTGTGTTGAGTGTTACATATGACAGGAGAGATCGTATGTTTGTGGACAGAATGCCAGTAGTCCACATGTTAGTGAGGCAGAAAAGACAGCTACCTGGGTCAGAGGAGTGCAACTTGACAACCACTAAAGTGCTGGCTCACTAAGTAGATGTAGCAAAGCCAAATCAATCATTGTGCAAGCTCAGGAAGGAATTATCTTTTATATCCATCGAGTCATACAAGAGACACATGACAGTCACTTAAACCAAGATAAAAAGCAACCAGATATCCTTTAACCTTAACCTGGTCATACAAAACTACAAATATTCTGATGCAAAGCAGAGCAGGAAGGCAGCGGAAGAGCATTACCTCCCTCTTCCTGCCCTTGTTTCATCATTCTCTGACTAGCCACAAGCTTTAACCTGAGAAGTCAATAAAAATTCCAGCTTCTATCAATTTTGCTTGTGTTTGAGCAGGACTAGATCCATTATCTGAATCTAAAACTAAAGACCCACCTTTTCTAGCCTCCACACATTCACTTCAAGACCCCAAAATGTTGAGAGTGTCTGAGCCATGATAGACACTGTCACCACCACATAGCCAAATGAAATTATGCTTTAGTGAGTGAACTAATATAGGTTTTGCACATACTAGTATTACTTTGTTATAAGTTTATTATTACAGTACAGTAGGTAGGGGAGAAAGAATTCTACCTCCGTATTCCCTGCATGTATTTCAGTTTCCAAAATAGGGAACAGGAGGAGCTGGGCAGGTAGTGCTCATCCTCCTCAAAGGCTCAGGCAGGGGAAATGTGGCAATGCGGCCAGAGTGGATTGTATTGCAGTTGAACTCATTACAAAAGTGGGTGACTGCGTTTCTGATTGGTTGGTAAGGATATTCAGTGTATGGATCATGGTGAGGTGCCCGAGGACTGGCAGAATGCATGAAGGTGCTGTTGTATAAAGGCAAAGGGAATAAAGGTGAGTGTTCAAACCACAGAGGTTTATGTTTGTTCAGCATACCCAGTAAGTTGTATGGGAGGGTACTGATTGAGAGGGTGAAGGTATGCACAGAGTATCAGATTGGGGAGGAGCAGTGGTTTTGGAAGTGTTTGCTTTAAAGAATGTGTGAGAAATACTTAGGAAAACAGCTGGATTTGTATATGGCATTTATGTATCTAAAGAAAGTACATGACAGGGTTGACGGAATGCTTTGTGGAAGGTCTTTGGAATATATGGTGTGGGAGGAAAGCTGGTGAAAGCAGCAAGATGTTTTTATCAAGGACGCAAGGCTTATGTACAAATAGGAAGAGAGTGATTGGTTCCCAGTGAAGGTTGGTCTTCAGCAGGGGTGTGTCATGTCATCATGGTTGTTTAATTTGTTTAGGGATGGAGGTGATGAGGGGGTAAATGCATGAGTCTTGGAGAGAGAGGTGAGTACACAGTCTTTGAGGGGTGATAGGACCTGAGAAGTAAGTTGTTTGATAATTATGCAGCACTGGTTGCAGATTTGAGTGAGATACTGCAGAAGTGGGTATGTGGGTGATGTGGCAGCTACAGTCCTTGGTTTGTGTATGACACGGTAGCTAAAGACTTTGGTGTGTGGATGACATGGTAGCTACAGGCTGTGGTATGTAAGTAACATGGCAGCTTTATGCTCTGGTGGGTGGGGACTTTGTATCTGTAGGATGTGGTGTGTGGGTGACGTGGTAGCTATAGTCTTTAGTGTGTGGCAGGTTTAGGCAGGCCATGGTGTGTGGGTGAAGTGGCAGCTATAGCACCTAGTGTGGATGATGTGGCATGAAAAGTTGCAGATAATGGCAAGAAATTGAGATGACTGATAAAGAAATTTTGAAGTTGGTTAGGCATGGTGGTTAACCATGCTTCATGAGAACAATGGCTGCTGTGTTGATTGGAACCTTCCAATTTCTGTCAAATACCTAGTAATTTTTTCTACTTCACTGTGAAACTTCACAATGTTTTTCGGTCTTTAGGAAATGACTAGAGCATCTGTCTCCAGGAAATTCATGATACAAGGAAGACTTGGGAAAATGGTTTATTTGCCAGTTCACGCTTCCTAAAACGATCATAGCATTTCTCTCAATATCAGGTATCTGATAGTGTTCAGATAACACTGTATTCAAAGCTGTTTGTGTTAAGACTACACAGCATTCAATGGTGACAGTGTAAAGACCACAATTGAGTGTCCAGGATACTTACATTATGAGCATTGGTTTTGCTTGAACTACACATATTCCTTTGTTGCACCTGTTGAATTTTACTGGAATCAATTTTTGGTAATACGGAAGTTACTGATCACAAGCAGATCTCTGAATATCATAGAAATTAATGTGTCATTGTCCCTAAAAAGTAACTTACAGAGTTAGTTATCCTTGGTTAGTCTACATGTTCTATGGCAAACTTTCTCTGTGACTTGTCTATTTTAGTAATACTTGAGCAAAGTGTTTTGGGCATCGACTTATTACCTACATATTTCATGTTACATGTTGGTGCATAAGGAGGACATAGTCCCTTACTTTTTGAATTTTCTTTTTCACTTATTCCATGAGTCTACAACAGTGTGTTGAGGAAATGCTACCTCACATCTCTCAGTACACATATCTTTGTGACTTACAAATGTGTCCTCTTGTTTAACACTCCTCTAGTGCCAAAGAACTGTCTGTCTTTATGTCATCAAGGACTCTTAGAAATCAATGTGTAGTTCTCATTTCTTTGCTTGCTATTCTTTCATCAAGGATGGGTAGTCATTTTTGTCTTACTTCATATCCTATTCCACTCAGACGTGGCAGCTTTCCAGTGACAATCCCTGGATGCTTTTCATCAGCTGTATGTGGCTCCTCTGGTGAGGAGACCAGTGTAGTGGCACATTCCAGCTCTGTCGATTCAAATGAATCTGTCCCTCCTCTTGAAGGCAGTTCTGAAATTGACCAAAATAGCTTGCGTTCCTCAAGATCCTTCTCAGTTCATGTTCTGGTGATGTGTTAGGCATGATGGCCCCCCCCCTTAAAACTCTCCCTTGAGTGGCATTTGTCATCATACATTTTTTCTTCTTTTGCTCTGATAAGATCCTGTGAGTTGAATTTGGCTTCACTAAGCTGTCCTGTTTGCAACTGTCTTTTAAGCATTAGTTGAGAGGGAGTATAACCAGTTACATTATATGGGGGGGGCACGCACATTATACTTATACAGAAAATTTGCTAGCTTATGCTAGATTGATCTGCCATGGGTACCTTCTAAAATCTGTTTCATTAATGACTCAGGAAACATAGACCTCTGCAGCTCTATCAGAAGGATGATGATAAGGTGGAACTAATATATGTGTGATATCATTCTGTTCAATGAACTTGTGGAATTCTGCTGACTGAAAGCGGGGCCATCATCAGAAACTAGTACTTCAGGAATTCCATGCTCAGCCTCATAGCTAATCCATGGTTGAAGTGGCAGTGGTGCTGTACATGTACCTTACATATATTTCTCCTTTCACAAAATTCGCCTTGGACCTTTTGGAAGGGCCAAGTAGACAATTTCGTGGCTTCATGGGAGCAGTAGGTGGGTGACTTCTCACATTTTGGCATACTGAACACATTCTAACCAAAGACTATCTCTTCATCTACTTTTTGCCACCAAATAAGATTTCTAACGAGTGCTTTCGTAGCTCAGACACCAGAGTATTCAAAATGTATTTCAGTTAACATGCTTACCTTAAAACATTCAGTGTGAATATGGGGTGAAATTCTCCCTACTTTTAACATAAATACCCAAGCATCCCATGAAGCCGACTCCCTCCATAGATGGTGTTCAGGTGTTGTCTCGACTTTCCTTCCTGCACCAGGAGCAGGTAAGAACATACACCACCACAATTCATCATCCGTGATCTTGTAACTCAGCAGAAAAATTTGGACCATCCCATCCATGTCACCAGAGTAGTAAATCTCTAAACTTCAGAGTGTGGATAAACTTCCACTTTTGGCTCCTTCACCTCTGTGCATGCGCTGTTCATAAAAAAAAGGATCAGATAAGTTAAGGGACTATAAATTATAATACAGTAAATACATGATATAACAAAAAGCATTCAGTTTTAACAAATATACTACACTAGAGATCCTAGACAGCCGTCAGTTTTAATATATACTACACTGGAGATCCTAGATAGCATCCCATTATGCGGCTAACTGCATCTGAAAATACAGACTTTGACTTTGTCTATATGATTTTATTTCTACAAATAGATTACAGATGCAAAGGGGATAAAGATGAGTGTTCAAAATACAGAAGCATAAGTTTGTTGAATAATCCTGGGAAATTGTATGGGAGGGTGAAGGCATGTATAGAGCATCAGATTAGGGAAGAGCTGTGTGGTTTCAGAAGTGGTAGAGGATGTGTGGATCAGGTGTTTGCTTTGAAGAATGTATGTGAGAAATACTTAGAAAAACAGATGGATTTGTATATAGCATTTATGGATCTGGAGAATGCATATGATAGGGTTCATAGAGATGCTTTGTGGAAGGTTTCAAGATTATATGGTGTGGGAGGAAAGTTGGCAGAGGCAGTCAAATGTTTTTACCAAGGATGTTAGGCATATGTACGAGTAGGAAGAGAGGAAAGTGATTGGTTCCCAGTGAATGCGGCAGGGGTGCGTGGTGTCTCCATGATTGTGTGATCTGTTTATGGATGGGGTGGTTAGGAAAGTGAATGCAAGAGTTTTGGTGAGAGGGGCAAGTATGCAGTCTTTTGTGGATGAGAGGGCTTGCGAAATTAGTCAGTTGTTGTTCGCTGATGATACAGCGCTGGTGGCTGATTCGGGTGAGAAACTGCAGAGATTGGTGACTGAGTTTGGAAAAGTGTGTGAAAAGAGAAAGTTGAAAGTAAATGTGAGTAAGAGCAAGGTTATTTGGTTCAGTAGGGTTGAGGGGCAAGTTGATTGGGAAGGAAGTTTAAATGGAGAAAAACTTGAGGAAGTGAAATGTTTTAGATATCTGGAAGTAGAATTAACAGCAAATGGAACCATGTAAGAGGAAGTGAGCCACAGGATGGTGAAGGAGGCGAAGGTTTTGGGAGCGCTGAAGAATTGCGGAAGGCGAGGAAGTTATCTCGGAGAGCAAAAAATGGGTATGTTTGAAGGATTAGTGTTTCCAACAATGTTATATGGTTGAGATGCATGGGCTATAGATAGGGTTGTGCGGAGGAGGGAGGATGTGATGGAAATGAGATGTTTGAGGACAATGTGGGGTGTGAGGTGGTTTGATCGAGTAGGTAATGAAAGGGTAAGAGAGATATGTGGTAACAAAAAGAGCGTGGTTGAGAGAGCAGAAGAGGGTGTGTCGAGATGGTTTGGACACATGGAGAGAATGAAAGAGGAAAGATTGGCAAAGAGGATATATGTGTCAGAGGTGGAGGGAACTAGGAGAAATGGAAGACCAAATTGGATGTGGAGGGATGGAGTGAAAAAAAATTTGAGCGATTGGGGCCTGAACATACAGGAGAGTGAAAGGCCTGCAAATAGAGTGAATTGGAACGATGTGGTATACCCTGGTCGATGTGCTGTCATTGGATTGA
>JAUUDZ010009037.1:0-11657 GCA_032361705.1 Panulirus versicolor | reverse complement strand
TTGACAGTCTGTATGTGAAGACGATGAGTTTGAGTTGGACAGTCAGATCTTCTCATTAGACTACCGCAGTATAGATGGAGATGTGTCGCTACCACAAAATTCTTTCAAGACCCCTGAATTTACTCCTCATGGTGAGTCATGAGGTATATTTAACATTATGATTGCATCTGCATGATGAATATGAATGCATATATTTTTTATGCGCACCTGTGTAATCACACATTACTTCCTTATGCTGTTTAGTAAACTGTCAGAGCTCACGCCTCATTAGAAGAGCCATTCTTTCATTCATTCCTTGTCAAAAACTTTTCATTTATGCCCTCCAGCCAAGCTTTGAAGCAAATTCCTTGATTGGCTCTTTCCTCTGTTATTGTTTTTAGAAACTGATAATAAAAGAAGGAATGGTTTCCAGCCCAGTGCTCCCATCCATTAGGTGACTCGCATAATACAAAAGAGACACGGGTAATATTCTTTCTTCCCATTCCTAAGGGAGATGGGAGAAAGATAGGGATAGATATGGTAGTGTGAATCATTGAATGAAATTTGGCCCTATACCACATGATTAGACATACCTAACATAAGTCTTGAAAGGATGCTCAGGTTGTTAATGTTCCCTCCAAGTCAGGATTAATAGTGTTATATTCTCTCTTATTATGACTGAGCTACTGGGGTAGACTTAACATCTTTTATTTAAGGACACTAGATACCTATCCAATTCAGAAACGCTTGATATGTAACATTGATGGTTTGAAACATTTTGACAGTTATGAGAGATTGAAAGAACTCAAACTCTGCAGTTTAGAAAGAAGGGGAAGATACATGATAATCCATGTGTGCAGGCAGATCGAGGGCATCAAGAATAATGTACTAGGTCTAAAGCACCTCAGTAAAGAAGATACAGAACTATTAGTGTTGCAGTGATATGTGGAAATCTATCAGAAACATGATTTAAGAAAAAACGAGTTTAGCACAAATAAGGTAGAGATATTATGAAACATGATGGAAAAAGATATAATTATTGTAAATGGAACAACTTATGAAACCTTTAGAGAGAAAACTGGATATATGGTTGAGGTCGGTCCCTGATGAACCTTGGCTAACAATCACACAATATGTGTGATTGCATGGAGAAATGGTATGATTCATCTAGCAAAATGTGAAGCAAGTGCTGCTTGTTAGCCCTACCTATTTTTGGCAAAATATTATTATAGGTACTCATAGGTAGATAACCTCTCCCTACTTTTATCTTTCTGTCACCATAACCAATTACATGTAGTACATTGTTCATTGGTCTGCATTTTCTTTAACATACCATTGGATTTATTGAAAGAATTTCCATTGAATTTGCATTCTCAGTGTGACTCGTGTCTCAATTAGTCGCATTATTTCCTTTGACATTCTTATTGTATTGCATACTGTATAAGCTTTTCATTCTCTCCAGCCATTGTTTATATATATTGACATTTCTTTTATTATATCAACAAATGGTATGGAAAGTCACTGTAGGCAAGTTGAATAACTCTGGTAAAAGAAGACTAAGAGGCAGCTCCTGCATTTCTACAGCTCTTACTTCTCATTCAGCAAAACTCCACTGCGTAGTCAGTCATTATTCTGTCAGTACAATGTTATAGCAGTGTTTCTATTTTCAGGTGTTGTTTGTGCATATAGCAATGAAGCATCATTAGAGTATGTAAGGGAGTCATTAGAAAAGTCTCTGTTAACCCAGCTAGAACGGGAAGAGTCAACTCCAACTCCACCCATCACCGTCCTATTTGCTCCTGATCCTGACCTTGACCACAATGCCTCGCAGCACTTGCATGATGAGGGGGCTAACTTAGCTGATAGGTAAGGAAGCATTGATATTACAGTGATTGTGACATGCTTATGTCGTGCTGAATTATTTTGCTTTTTATGACTGTTGCAAATTTTGTGTATATATTTTAGCTTTCACCAATAGTTGTTCTTTGTCACTGTAACCTGTTTGTGGTACATGCTTGTTCATTTGAGCTTGCAATCAAGTTTAGTCTGCTTGATATGTGCATTGATTGTCAGTCAGCATTGATGAGGTTGTGTTACCTGCATAAGACTTTAAGTTATGAAAATTAAATCTAATACTATCCTAAAACACAGTCCCCCTGGCAGCTTGCAATGCACGTTCATGGATGTTGGACCAAGCGTAGGAGGAGGAGAAGGGCGAAGGTTTGACAGTAGTTTGGTGACAAAGGCCCTACGCTCCCTCATTACCAGTATCCAGCACCGAAACAACTCGCTCAACATCTACAACTCGTCTGTTTTACCTAGGGACTCGCAGCCAGATATTAGGTAAGGAGAGAAAAGTATATGAAGATATTGATTATGGTATATTATGTCATTCATTAACTTGAATCATATAGTGGAATTGTTTATTCAGAACATCTTACAAAATGCCTAGTTTTAAAAGAACAATGATGTTTATTGTACAGAATTATCATGTGTATGTTGTGTGGAGACCCATACTCTGTGGAAAATGTACTTAGTCCGCTGCTCAGTCACCAGTGGTGTGTGGTGACAGGAGAGCAGTCCATCTCACTACAAACATTCCTGGGTAAGTTGTAAAACCTTGTATAATACATAGATATAAATGAATGTATATTATATGTATATTATATTATGTGTAATGCACTGAAACCACAGCTCCCTTTCCACATCCAGGCCCCACAGACCTTTCCATAGTTTACCCCAGACTCTTCACATTCCCTGGTTCTATCCATTGACAGCTTGTCGACCTCGGTATACCACATCATTCCAATACTTTCTATTCCTTGCACGCCTTTCACTCTCCTGTATGTTCAGACCCGGATCGCTCAAAATCTTTTTCACTCCATCCTTCCACCTCCAGTTTTTAGTGATTCAAGTATATTTGTAGACACTTGATCCTTTAAAGATAAACCTTATATTATCTCATTTGGATTGTATTAACCCTGATTATTTTTCTCCTATGTTATATATTTTGTTTCCTGCTTGTATTTAACGTGTTTTTATATAATTTTAGAGACTGTGGGGTTGATATTTATCTGGCTGTGATACCATAGTGTTTGCTCTTTGAATCAGTCTTTAATCTTTAGCCAGCACTTCGATGGCAGTCAAGTTGCACTCCTCTGACCCAGGTAGCTGACTTTTCTTTTGCCTCACCCACTTGTGGACTGCTGGCATTCTCTTCACAAATATACAATCTCTCCTTGTCATACATAACACTTAACTCGAGTAGCTCATTCTTCATACCTAGATTTTCCTGCAGTGAGCACTATGCTCTGGCCCTGCCTTTTGGCAAAATGCTAGGAAAAATAGACAGAGTAGTAGGCAGGTAGGTACATTTAGGCAGAAGCATTACGTAGAAGTAGTAGGTTGGAATATTAGGTAGAAGCCTCTGCAAACACTGTGCTAGAGTTGCCTTCTGCCAGTTTCCTGTTAAGTTGAGGCACTAAAGACTAAGAAACGGCACTGGAGTTCGTTAGTTGTGGAGAGACCATTGCCATGGCCAACCCCTTGAGGGAGTTCCAGTTGGGAACAGGCATCAGAGATATAGATAGAGAGATAGATAGAAGCATGGATGCACTTGATAAGATGCCAGTACTTGCCTTCCCTTTGTGGCATCAGTCTCTCTCTTTTAGCTAGTCTTCAGAAATTGGTTCCAGAATATTAGTTTTGTGTGAAGACTATTTTCTGTACTCTTAAGAGAAGCTTAAAAGTCACTTGCCTCTGCCCTGTACTCTAGTCATTCTGCAATGTTTGCAATTTTTGGCTCTTATGTGATCATAACACATGGATTAGGTAACTAGGGTTTAAACGTCAAATTTGATGTGACTTCATTGGTTATTAACAGTTAAGGATTGCTCATTTTGTTTTTAAATAGTGTGAGTGCTTGGTGTTCAGAAGATACCTTCTGGGGAGAGCTAGAAATATCATATGGGGGCTCAGCTGCAGAGCTTTCCTGGACAGTTTAATGGAACTTGTCTAAGTTTCCAGTGTGGGGTTGCAGAAATCAGCCTTTGACAGAAGCTGGCCATGTTTATTGATATATTTGGGCATCTTTTTTTTTTTTATTATTACTACAAATTCCTTCAACCATCTTCTCGGGATAGTATGAGGAACAGTTGAGCAATGGCCTTATTTGTGCTCTTTCAGTCCAGCTGCCATTCATAAGTATTGCATCCTGCACATTTGGATCATATTGTGACAATATGGAAATACATGCAGTAGATGTGCTTTTTAAATGTTAGAGTAGGAATTGTGAATTTCAAAATCGATTTTGTCCAAGTTAATTCTGATGTTTTTTTGTTCAAAACATTATTCTTATACAGGTTATAAGAAGTTCATAATTGTTATTTTGAGACAAGGGCATGTTTACTTAAGTTTCACATTTCAAACATAGTGCAAGTAGATCAAAAGTCAGTGTGGTTGTCGTATGTTAATGGTTTGGATTGATGTTTGAGTTTTCTTCAAGAGGGAATATTAATTAGTCTTATGTCTTTGAGTTAGCAATTTCTAAATTTGATGTTCACATCTTTCAGACATTGATTTACCTGATAAACTTTTCAGATGACTGCAAGCGCCGTGTTGAGGTCATCGTGTCATCTTACCATGGTGCAAATGCATTTCGAGAGGAGTTGGTGCATGGTTTCATCCTAGTATACTCCACGAAGCGTAAGGCTTCGTTAGCAACTCTCAGGGCTTTCTCTGCAAACATTCCCAACCTTCCAATCCAGGTTAGTAGATGCTCATTTAGTATGCTTGACATCAGGTTCCTGACTTTGTGAAAAGTATGTGATTGGAGATGGATGCCTTGGATAAAGATAACACAAGGAATACAAGACTTACATAACATATTGTAATTAAAAGATGAAGATATTATACTAGAATGTGGAAGGGATGGATAGATGGAGTCTAAGGATAGATTAAGGCCAGGTATATTTCAGATAAATTATATCCATCTATTGCAACTTGTTCATCTAAAAATTTATATTTAAATCAATTTATTCGGATGAAGTTACTACGAGAACAACTGGGGATTGAATGCATTGGCAGCATTTAGATGTGGAGGTGGTATGAATGGAGATGGTAGTCTAACTTCACATAGTATTTGTAGTGAAGATGTAACAAACACTTTTGTAAGTGTTGAATGCAATGGTTCTGTTTAATACAGTGCATATGGGTTAAGTGATTTTCAGAGACTACATTATCTTGACTCAATCTATTAGAATTGGAATGTTGTTGTAATGGTAGATAGATAGAATGAACGGTGACAGATTTTGACTGCCATCTGAACACAGAATAGTGGAAATATGAGTTAATCTAAGTTAGATATAGTTCCATGGCCATGCAGTGAAATTTTTTATAATTACAGGAATATATGAAAAAAATTTGTGTAGTTTACAGAAATGATTGTAAATGAAATATGTTTTTTTGTAAACATTGCTGGAGTATTTGAAACACTGAGTAGGGTATTTATGAACATCATGTGTTCTAGGTTTTGTAAGTTTGTTTAGAATTATCATATATCACTTACATGTTGTAGTCAGTGTTATTTGCATCAGATTTCTTGAAAAACAAGGCATCTGTCTCCATCAGAATCTCATTGTGTACAATATTGATATTTATATAGTTTTAGTAAAAGCGAGAATGACTTAACTCGGTGTAACTCTGGAATTGGGGTGCATGCGATAGAAATACAGTGACACCCTGACACCTCCAGGTCTTGTTAATGTTATTTTTTGGAGCACATTGTTGTATATTTATTGTGGAGTTCTAGTAATAGCTTAATTAGATAGTTGGTTGGATTAACATCTGGTAGAGGAAAGGAGCTGATTTGATGATTATATGAATATCAGTTTTTGTATGGAGCCAGTAATGGAGATAGAATTAATCAGTGTATCTGAAGATAATGTGTGTCTTGTGACTTAGTACAGATATGCTTATAGATCTTACAACACATGGTATTGGTACAAACCTGTAAAAGTAGTACTCTTTATGCATATCTGTTGTTGAAAGTTTCATCTGGAATGTGTTAAACTATAAATAAACATAGTACTTATTGTATTATTTATTCAGTTCTTAATTCTCTACATTTGTCTTTCTCTAGATTTTGGCAATGACTGACACAAACAGTGCATCAGCGTTTTTTGGGTCGGATATCTCTCAGCAACTTATCACTGAAGGTAATGCTATTGCTGACAGACTGCAGGCACATTTCATGACCTCCACTGCAACTTGCCAACAGAAAAGTGAGTTCAGCCATCATGTGCATGTTATTTCTTTGTCTATCTCTAGATAAATTTTATTTTCATATACATTGAAAGATGTATTAAACTGATTGGGACAAAGAATTGTTTACAAAACCAGAAACTTTATTAGAAGATAAAGAGTCCATGGCACTTGACTCAGGTTTTTAAAAGGTTGATAATGATAAAGACATCTTTGGCATAGTTGCATTGGAAGGAGAACCATTTATATGGTTCCAAGTGATGAAAATGATAGTTTGTGTGGCATTGTATAGCCTGTTGCATGATGTGCTGGGTGTGCTCTTTAACAAAACCTAGAACCTCTAAATTCCCAGTTTTTCTCCTTCTAATACAGTAATCCCTGGCATGTCGATCGATTCTCGGGAAGCTTGTTCATCTGGAGCACTTGTTAAGTTGTTGGGGATGTGTTATCACGTGGTACAGTGCATGTATTATTGCCTTTGTTCTTTATGTATAGTGCCTTATTTTATAACTACTTATAGTGTAATATTTTATATCTGGACTAATGTTACAGACTTTCATTTGATATTACTGCTCATTGGTGTTAGCAGACTCCACCTGCAAGTGGTAACACCACAAGCAAGAAGTTCATCTTGGATGAGGCTATGTCATTGTTTGTAGACAGAAAAGAGTACAGTGTTGTCGAGGAAATTCTCACCCCGAAGGAGCCCACCCAACCCTGCTTCTGTGTGGAGCATAACGTCAAAGTTTTAGGAGCCCCATAAAATGGGTCCTAGGGTTACACAGTGATGATGGTGCTACTTATTGGTGGTATGAGTACACCACAGTACCTTTTAAGAATGTCTTATCCTAATTACTGTGGCTCTTGACCGTCAAAGTTATTGTTTTAACATTGACTAAGGGATTAGAGACTCGACAGCACAGTTCAACTTTTGCATGGTCGCGCTTGACATCAGGAAGTGTGTTCCTTGGCAAGCTGTACTTAGTGTTGTTGGTTGCTGAAATTTTGTATTGTCTCTGTACACCTGCTGCTTGCAGTTCAGTGTGTACTTTATCTGCTTTTTGGTTTTCTTTGCAGAATTATGTGGTAGTGAAGTTATCTTCACCTTGTTGAAGCAGTGACAATCGTGACAAAAACTACACATGCAGCCAAGAAACTAAACAGCTGAGGATTGGGCACAGTGTTTTGTGGCATTACTTTTGATGTCATGATTAACATGTAAAAACATTAACAGCATCATGAATTGCATTAACATTGGTTTGAAGTTTTTAAATCTCTTTAGATCTAATAAACAATAAAGACTACGGATTGTTTTGAGAGATGTGTTTTTCAGCATATAGGTTTCATAAAAGAACAATGCATAGTGCCTGGATTATACCTTAAGGAAATCTTTTTCATTTTCTTTTATACCTGATTACCTCCCACCATAGCAAGGTAGTTTCAGGCTCGAATGAACCTTCTCTTCCCTGTTTTGGAAAGTGATGATAAAAGATGAGGGGGTTTCCAACCTCACGTTCCTGCCAGGTAGTAACCTCTTATGACATGGCCATCACAGGTGAAAGTGAAATAGGATAAGGAGAAGAATGAAAAAATCATAGCTCCTCAGGTTTTGTAGACCTGACTTATAACAGGAGAAAGATTGTAGGAAGAGGGGAAATGAAAAGGAAAAGAGTTCAACAGCATTATTGTTTGTGGGAAGATGGTATCATAATCAACAGTCCTCATGTTGCTTTGGGAAGTAGCATCCAGACACAAGTCACAGATCCAAGCCATGGTGGGAGGGACACATACAGATGGCTAATGAGAGCCATTCCAAAATAGTACCTATTGAACAGGTAGAACCAATTTGTTGGTACTGAACTGATATTATAGATTTCAACAAGATTAAATGTTTAAAAAAAATTTTCCTGTGCCCATTCTTAATTGGCTTTTCTTTGGGGTAGGTCTTACAGTACAAACTTTCTTCTGTGCTAGTCCATAAGGTTATGTAGAAATGTCAGGATGACTCAAAAAGTAAGTGAAACTGGAGTAGACGTATCCTTTAAAGATTTTCTTATAGATTTAATGAATATTATATAATGTCTGAAGGATGCTGTTTCACAGTGCACATTTCAGTCTGAAATATGTTCTTTGTTGAATGGTAGGAAACTGAAGCTTAGCTGTAGTTGCTCCTTACATTTAAAAGGTAACCTCTGTAGGATTGCCTTGTTATACAGATCACCTCTAGGTTGAAATCTTCCCCTCTTTCATGTAACACCAAAATTAATGTGATCAGCCTCAAAAAATGGAAAAGATAGGTAATGTATTTTGACATTCTTTGTGTGCTGAGCACCATGTACAACTTTCTGGCTTGACACTCGTGGAAAATAAGCAATCGAAACTGTAAATTTTGGAGTGGTCGTACCTGTGGAATGTCATTGTTTTTTGTGGAATATGTTGGTGGTCTTGTAATGCAAGCTGCATATGTATATATATATATATATGTATATATACATACATATGTATCTAACAATTTCTGTGGCAGCTTAAGAGTTATTACTGTATACAGTCTTTGACAGTTATTTATTGTCAAAGGATCACTATCCCAGTGTACAATATGTTGCCGTGACAGATCATGTTTATGAAGCTCATGTTTGGTGAGCTTGTGTCATAGGTCATGTTATTCACTTATCTGCTAAAAAAAAGAAAAGCTTCAATAGGTGTTGTTGCAGTGTTAGTCTGACACTAAAAGCACCTTTACTCTCCCCTATATGGGTGTAAAAGTGATGAAATGCCCATGAGATGAATTAGTTGCTTATGGGTCCTCTGGCATTTTACTTTATATGTCGTGTTATGTTTGTCGCTTGAGACTGCAGCTTATGAGCATTTGATGTGTATCAAGTTTTTTATGATTTTTTTTACCAACAAAATAGTTAGGTTTAACTGTCTTCATTTACATAGTTTGATTTTAAGATATGCAGTGTGCAGTGTGACCACTCGTATGGCTTGTTTGTTGCTTGGGACGGCAGTGCATCCATTTGTAGTAATGCACCTTATTTGTGATTTTTTCCCATAAAGTACATGAACATGGTTCTGTTTTAACAGTCCATATTACTGTAATCTGTCTTGTTGCCTTCTTCCACATTCAGAATAGCATGGCTGCTGAACATCTCCACATCTTCAAGTGTAAAAGACTCGACAGCCACACTCAGAGCATACGTCGAAGAATGCTGCATATTGGTGTTCCTGTAAAGTAAATGAAGTATTTGCCATTTGTATGGACTAAGAAGAGGAGGAGTAAAGCAGTTGAGGAATAGATATAATTTTAAGATTTGCCATTTTTCACTTATTCTTGAATATGAAGCAGTGTATTCTCTTGTACCTGAAGCTTTACTCGTTCCCATGGTCTTTAGAATCCAATCCTGGATGAAAGTTGGTCAGTTTGATGTACATGTTCAGGTTGTTTGAAGGTTTCAGTCTGGGATGAATACAAGTCATTTAGCTGTACTTGTTTACATCGCCTTTAGGTTTCAGTCTTGGATGAATATTGGTCAGTAAGCTGTATTGTTTACAGTGGCTATTAGATTCCAGTCCTTAGCGAGTATCAGTTGGTAAGCTGTACTTGTTCCAATTGCCTTTAGGTTCTGGTTCAGGATGAATATGTCACGGTCATTGTAGTTGTAATAAAGATTTTATATTTATTCATTTGAAATTAGAAATAAACCACACTTTTGATATTTGTCAAATTAACTATCAAGGGTGTGTAGCTGAAACTTTTTGTCCATGGTCATTCGAGAACACAAGGTTTGCTTTGTATACAAAACTCTCACCTGTGGTATTGCTTTTAGACACCTTGAATTGGTATGATTTATTAACATGTCTTAGTCTCTCTTTTATCATCTGTGATTCAAACAGCCATCAGAGGAAGACTGGGAATCATCATATGTCTAAAATAACTTCCTGATGATGAGTATGAATATTAGCAGTGGTGCTTTCTTTGCATCTTCTTGTTTTGCGAGCATTCATTGTAATGGAGGTACTAGGTGTGTTCTTTTTCTGTCATAAAGTGGAACAATGATTTGTTCAGTAGGTCTCAGAAGTCCCCCCCCCCTTTTTTTTTTTACCAAACCAAATTAGACGTGAAAGAGTAGCTTTGAGCCTTATGTTCATGTAATGTTGCTTCCATTGTACTAGCCAGGTTTTAGATGTTTGATTTTTTCTTATAATGGTAACCACAGAATCTGTTGAGATTGGTTAGTGCCTTAATAATCAGTAAAGTTAACATTAACTTTGTGATGTTTTATTGGTTAACACATTGGAACTAGAGCCTGTGTTTCCATTATAACTGTCAGAATTGGCATGTTCTCCAAATTAAATCACCAAATGGGAATATTCTTTGTAAGGAATTACCATGAAATCACGGTCCATTTTAATATCATCAGTGTTTTTAGCTTTGCACTAGGATTAGTGTAGGAGATGAAAAAAAAGACCAAAGCCAGTACATTTTAGTCTGCTCAGAGCATTGTTGTCCAACAAATCTTTATTCTCATTGGGCCACATATTTTGTGCAGAATGCTGCTAACCACTAAGTTCTCTTAATTGGAGTTTCTGCAGTGGACTTAGTATTGTATATGATTAATCTTTTGTTTGTTTTATCTTTTCAGCTGCATTTTATACACCCTTCTTTAAGGAGGTATGGGATAAGAAACCGGAGATTGAGCAGGCATTTAACATGGAAGACCCCTCAGGCTTGGACGACTCTGGTGAGGGTACCCTAGAACGACCTCCTCACCATTACCACCGTAGCATCACACTGCCACCACCAAGACGTAGCCTTCCGCCCAGATCTCAGTCTGCAGAAGGGTGAGTGAGATATAAAGTCTTTGCAATAAAACTGCTGAGAAATGTATGCGAAAGAGACTGGCAGATCTTAATCTGCAGAAGGGTGATTTAGATTTGATATAATTTTCACAAACTGTAGGAAACCTTTTGTGAGAAGGACCTGGGAGTCAACATTGTCTTTAGCTTGTCACCGTACAGCTGCATTACTAGAATAGAAAAGGAAGCAGTTTGTCCACTGACTGATATTAGGATAACATTCAAGTATAAGGAAATATCTAGGACGGTGTTCATATCCTACATAGTGCCAAAACAAATATGCTTCTCATGTTTGGTTACTGCACTTAGAGAAACACAAAGAACTAATAAAGAATGTGTATAGGAGGGCAGTAAAGATGATACCTGAGAAAGAGAGTTGTGTGCAAATGCTGAGAGCTGAGAATATCTCTGCATGGTTGAAATGCAGTAAAGCCTTGTGTATATTAAACTGATGACAAGGAAAGAATTCATGAAATGGTGTATGTAAAGGAAACATGAAAGGACAGGAATGAATGTAGGCTTTTTTTGCCATAGCCACCCCCATGATGGGAGTGCCTGAA
>JAUUDZ010009026.1:0-11657 GCA_032361705.1 Panulirus versicolor | reverse complement strand
TATTAAGATGATTTAGGAATCAGAGATCTGTCATTGGTTTTAAGTCTATTAAAGATTCAGCCTGTAAGTATAAGGAGTTAGCTCTGTGCAGTCACCAACAATAGTCTGTTTTCTTACCTTTGTAAGAATATCTGAACATAAGAATAAGAGTAGTTGGTAAACTTGTTTAGTTTCTTCTTCACAGATGCTAGTAGACATCTAAACCATGTTCCATCATCTAAGACAGATATGGAATATTGGCTTATGATATTCTGTAATTCTCTTGTTGTAGTTATTAAGCTGAATGATGACATTTTTTTCACCAGTCTTTTCCACATGTATCATAGAAGTGCAGGTGATTGCTTTCAAACCATTATGATTGAAATAGAGATGAAAAAGGGAAACAAGGTTATGTTGTTCATTGAACATCTGCTCTGTTTTATACATATATAATGCAAATTATTTTAAAACGTTAATATTGTTCAGGTCACTTGTCTTTATTATGAATTAAGATACAGTCCTTCAGTACATGTAATCACAAGTTCTTATAATCACCTGTAATTTCCCCATAGTTTCAAATCAGCCTAAAAACATTCATTGTGTTGATCACCTTTAGAAGCAACCAAGCCTGGCCAGTGCCCCTTTGTGAGGTCTGCAAGTGAAGAGTTGTGTGGGGGCCCTCGATGTGCTGCTGATTCTGAGTGTGGCCATGATCTCAAGTGTTGTGTGGTCCCCGGATGTGGACCCTCTTGTGTGGCCCCACAACCTCCTCAGAACCTTTCCCTAGAGCACGGTCTTATACAGGGACCAACAAGTGAGTCATAATTGTTCAAATATTTACACTTATTTCAGAGCACTAAATTGTTTGCTTTTCCTTTGTGGTAGATATGGTCATCATACATTTGTTTCACAAGAATTACTTGTCTAACCCTTAAATGGTGGGCGTAGTCCAGCTTACCGTGCAATAGAAATCCTTTATAAATGTTAGACTTGCATTCAAAAGTATAAGAATATACAAAGAAATTTTATTACCTTCACATGGCTTGCTCCAGTGGTTAGAAAAGGCTAGAAGGGGATGTGAATAACAGCTCCCTTTGAGACAGAAAGACATGGAGAGGATGTTTCTCTCTTCTTGTTCAGCTTTTTTTTTTTACTGTATTCGTATTTCATACACAAATAGTGTTGGTGGTAAATAACATGAAGATATTTAGAATATCACACCTTTCACACTAACATTCAAGTTGGAGATTGGCTAGCAAGTTTTTGGAAGATATTGAAGGATTTGTTTCTGTCTTCATACAAAACTCTGACTTCATACATAGGCACAGTATTGGTAGTGAATAACATGAATAAACAGTAAGTAGAAATATTACAGTTTTCTTGATATGAGAACATCAAGTGTTTCTCTTTGGAAATATTCAGACTTTTCTTATAATCTCTTACCAGGATAATATAAAAAGAAAACTAAGTTCTGTTGCTTGATAATTTCATCCACAAGAGCGAGTTCGATGGGGACACCATCCTTCTAGGTCTCCTGTTAACATATATAATCTTACTGAAACCATTCTGTAAGTCACTTTTTTCATCACATTTTTAATGCTATTCTTTTTTACTTTCCTCGGCATCTGATACATGTCATATCGAAAGTGTTCATCCCAACAGCTCATGTTGTCCAGAATCTGCATATCTTTGCAGGATGATTGTGTGCACACAACCTTCTTATTGGTGGAGGAGATCTCTATAGACTACTCGTGGTGCATTAAGTTATCTGGATATTTGAAAAGAGGCAGAAAGACTTAGCATGTTTTGCTGTCAACTACCATTCTGAAAGAACACATTAGTCATTGTTGACTGCCATTAAAGGTTAAGTTTGTTTTTTGTAGAAACACCTAATTTCCATAGATGGATAGGGATGTTAGGAATGGGTCATTAGAGATGACAGCATTATTTCCATTATAGACTGGTACATTTACAACAAATTTATATCAGATTAACATCTTGCTTTGCCTTCTCAGTGTGTGAATACCTGCGCGATCTGGTGGAACTGGAGGGTGTAAGTTTAGCAGTCCCAACACCTACCTGTGATGAGAATGGTGCCTATGAGCAGGTTCAGTGTAATGATCTGGGCCAGTGCTGGTGTGTTGATGATTTTGGCACCCAACTCCCAGGCACCAAGTAGGTATTCATATAAGTAGTAATTGGTGTCTCTAGCTTTCTGTATTTGCATGAAAAATTAAAGTAAATCTCCAGGTGTTTTGCTTTAATAATGAATAGGGACCTTTGTATTTTGGCCTTCAGAAAGTCTTAAACAATCTGCAAAAGTTTATGGGTTGAATAGGCTTATTACATTGCAGCCATCACTGGATATGATCTGCTTATGTTCTTACTGAAAAGTGTAAGGTTTCCAAGCAAATACACTTATTAGGTGCATTATGACTTTAGATTTGTGAAACTTACAAGTATCTGGAACCTTATTATTCTCAGTAAAGGTGATGTAGTATTTGCATTCTCAGAGGTCCATGTTTGACACTTATTTCCATATTCATGAAGCAAATACTGCAGTAGTATTGCATGCATCATGTATAGCTTCATCTCTAGCTCTGCTTTTATAGCCTGTGAATAATTTACAGGTTACCATATGAACAGAAATATTCCACTTGAAAAATTACCAGCTTTGTGATGGATATTTGGTAGAATTTATGATAAAGATTCTCAGATCGTAAAAGTAATAATGTGCTGGATAAAAGATGAGAGTAACTGAAAAAACGCAAAATTACAGTACAGAATTTTTTACAGTATATCAGCCACTGCTTATGATTTCATATTGTGCATTTGATCTTACACATAAGCTAGATACTGCAGTAAACTGAGAAGCCTAGGGTGCTCTCGAGGGGAAGGAAGGAATAATAACATGATTAGAGGTTATTGGTATATATCAGATGAAGTGTCCCATAACTATTGCTATGGATTCTTTAGAAACTGATTAAAATTTTGGTGGTACATTGGCAATGGTTATCCATATTTAGTCATTAGGGGGCTGTGGTATCAGTTCATTACACATGACAGCTAGAGAAAGGGCGTGAGTGAATGTGTCCTGTAGTGGTCCCAGCATTTCTGGCCACCTGGGGTACCACAGCATTCCATTGTCACTGCCCACATGGTGTACCATAGTGTTCTTATCATGACTAGTTACATAGTAAAAACTAGAAATATAAAATGCAATCATTCTCAACCAGTGGTACATGAAAGCTGTCCCGATGGTAAATGATGTTAGTTGTACAAGTTCCTCCTGTAAGTTAAAACAAATATGAATATACCTTTATGTTAGGGAATACTGGATGATTTACTATGGCATGAATGTGGGTTTTATTTAAGTTGAAAGTATTTTAGTTTTTCAAATGGTGACTTTAGATGTCAGAAGTCAAAGAGAAACATGTTATGGGTATGTGGATGTAAAAGGTTGAGAACCAGTGATATCTTTTACCATAATGTCCATACCATCATTGCCATGGTCACATAAAGTAGTGAACCCATCATGGCTAGACAAACAGTGTACTGCAGTGATGCAATTGTTGTTAGCCATATAGTTTACCATAGTGATTTGAACATCACTAGCCAGAGTTAATAACACATTGAAAACTCAAGTGGCAACAGGTGAATTACAGTGACTTTATCATCACCTGTCTCACAGATTATCCTCATAAACACATTATCATTGGCCAGCCACATCATCTGCCATAAT
The DNA here is from genome assembly GCA_032361705.1 of Panulirus versicolor. Taxonomy (NCBI): domain Eukaryota; kingdom Metazoa; phylum Arthropoda; class Malacostraca; order Decapoda; family Palinuridae; genus Panulirus; species Panulirus versicolor. The sequence continues at coordinate 7,936 of JAUUDZ010009026.1, read as the reverse complement.
GAATTGCTTAGGATTTGCGACACATGTTACCACAGTAATCCAATTAATGCTGGCTGCATAATGTATCACAGTTTTCTATACTGAATATATCAGCATTAACTGTGAACAGAACTACAGTTATGCTAGCCCCATTAGCCAAATTATATACCACAATAATCCAGTGCCCATTATCCACGCCTTACTATCCCTGTACTCAGATGGAGTGATCCTCTCACCAGGCACATGATGTACCATAGTAAGCCAATCAACAGTGGTCATGTGGTGCAAGACAGTGATTTACCTAATACAAGAGCAGTCACTTTGTCATTACTGGCCACTTATTGTGCTACATTCACCTTATTATCACTAACCATTGATTGTACTACATTCACCTTGTCTTCACTGGCCACATAGTGTACTACATTCACCTCTCTGTAGGAAAGACAGCTGGCATCTTGAGAGAGAAATTAGGGGGAATATAATGAAGAAATAACCCAGAGGAGGAAAGAACAAGCTTGGGAAGTGTGTTTAGATTTAGTTGACTTGAGACTTTTCTCCCATTAACAACCCACCAAGGATGAGTTCTTAGTTAGATAGGGACAAGCATCAGATATCTAGATAGATTGATGAATAAGTAGGTTTAAACACAACACTCTTAAGTCATCAATTTCTGTTTTCCAAATATTTTTCACTTGGAACAGAATATGAAATAATAACTGAAGATTATTCAGACAAACCACAAACCATAGCTTTTTTAAGTTCTTGTAAGGAATGTTCTGATTGTTTTAGGGCTTCTTCTCGAGAGCTGGTAATCTGTGATCGAGTGCGTGCAGCTCTAACTTGTGGTGAGATGCTGTGCCGCCTTGGCTGTGACTATGGTTTTGTGCTGGACCCAGACACTGCCTGTCCTCTCTGCCAATGCCGTGACCCATGCCAGGTAGGAAAGCAAAGCTCATATCACATATTTTAAAGGTCATAAAAGTAGGTTAGCACAGTAAGCCACCATTTATGTCTAATGATTATCTGGTTGAAGTAAATGGCATTAGTTTTATCAAATCTGGTAGACTTACTGTCATGAGTAGGAGTGTCACTAGGACTGCAGAATCATTACTTTTGATGTTGACAAAGCTACTAATGCAGAAACTGACAAGAATATTATCAGCTTTAGCACAATTGGCTTTACCATTATCAGTCATACTAATACTAGTAATATCAATATTATGAGGTATTATAAAACTTAGGGTCCTGATATCAAATGATACCAAATCACAGTGCTTTTCTTTCATGTTGTTAGTCCGTATTTGTTTAGTCTGTTTTCTTAAGGTTTGTCTTATAGTTCAGCTATTGATTTTGGAGCCTTTCTCTGTACCTCCTCCTGCTTACCTGTGTCTCACTTGATGCAAGGAAAGTGCATTTACATTCCTGATATGGTACTCACTCCTGCTGTTGTCATAACAGCATGAACTATTGGTTTCAGATGAGGGGCAACATACACACTTAGATTTTCTTCCTCTATTTCCATTACCACTGTCCTGCCCATTCTTTTCTCTTATTCTTTGTTTTTCCTTCCTTTCATTTCTTTTCACTGTTATTCCATTCTCAGAGTTTAGTAATATCTTCTCGCAAAATTTCTGTCTCTGGAGTTTTATTCTCCATATCATAACACCATTTGCAAAACATTTGATATAGGACTTGATGTCAACCAGGAAGTCAGTTTCAAAATCAGAAACAGTATTTGGCTGAGAACACTACCCTGTAGGAATGTACTCCCAATTCCTCATCAGTCAAAAAATGAATTACTTATCTGGATTCTTGGCTTCCTTCAGGAAAGTAAGTCCCTGAGCCAGTTTATCTGCTCTCTAACTCCTACAACTTCTCTTTTAGTGGTCTAGATCTTATCTGAGACCACATCAAAAGTTTTGTATTTGAATAAAAATATTCCATCCAGCCAATTTTGTCACAGTTAGTTCGCACTTTCTTTTCATATTCTAATAGTTGTGTAAGAGGGAAATCCATGTTGTCATTGATACTCTGTAAGTTCCCATCAGATTGTCTGTGATTGGTCCTTCATCTTGCTTGGTGCTGATGTCAGACAGACTTTTTGATGGATTAGAGGGTCTTCTGGAAATGCTTTTCTCTTGTGTATACGTGTTTTATGTGTTTGTCTCCATTCACTTTGAATTAAACATCCTCCTCAAGGATAAAAAGAGTGCAGAGGCATATTCCTTCAGAACCAGAAATACCAGTATTACTAATGCTAACGGCACAAACAACAATAATCTAACTAACATTTCCCCCAGTCTCCTAAGTACAGATGACAGAATAACACAAGTTTGCCTTGCCAGGATGTAGAATGCCCAACCAGTCACATCTGCCAGATGGTAGATATCCCATGTGTGGATGGGGTGTGCCCAGCCATTCCACAGTGCGTCCCTGTGGTGGAAGCTTCGGCTGCACCTGCATGCCCCCTTGGGGAACCATATACTCTGCCAGAAACCAATGCAACACTAGCCTGCAGCCCTAGAGCCCGTGCTCTTGAATGTCCTCAAGGCTACTCCTGCTTTGCAGATGACAGTACTGTTGAGGGAGTTTGTTGTCCCAGTCCAGGTAAGTATCAGTTTGAGGGAGTATTTTCTGCTTCTTTAGTGTTGTTAATTCCAATTGTGCTGAACAAAAAGCAGAGTTCATTAAGAGAATGCTATGTAATTCAGTTTATAAATGCAGGTGCAGTGTCATAAATCTAGATGCTTGGGTTATAAAAGCAGCTAGATTTCTATTTCTCCAGATTTGTGAGTGTACTTGAAAAATTACTGTAAAAGATTCTAACTTGCTTTGTATTAAGTAAGTTTGGTTGAGGCTGTGGCATTGATATGATAGAATATTTCTCTTGTACTGTTTATCTCAAACAGATACGTATTTAATAATAGTTGTAGACTGAATAGAAATTAAAGAATATGCTTAGAATAAAAAAAGAATTCCCCTTTAATGTGTTGGATGGGAGAGATTTAGTGAAATTTTTCAAACATCAGTAGATTAAGTGAGAACAATCCATTTAGGTCTTCTAATGAAGCTCCCTCACCTTCCTGTCTAGGTAACAGTAAGAAGGCTGGCCAGTGCCCTTTCCTAGTGCCAGTCCTAAGTGGTAACTGTGACCTGGAGTGTTCTGATGATTCCCACTGCCCTGGGGATGCCAAGTGTTGTAGCAATGGTTGTGGCACCCAGTGTATTCAGCCTATTGTTATGACAGGTCTGTGTTAATGGTGTTCTTTGTGTGAGCTAGAGGAAAGAGGGAGAATTATATTATCATCTTTTTTATTCAATGCACAGTTGTAAAGTAAATCACTTGAAATTTAAGCACAGAGTTCAAGTTCATACATTAGATCTTTTTGATCCATTTTTTTCATTGTCCTAAAAAGTGGAAACAATTTGCAGTTTATCAGTTTGCTTACAGTTGCTTTCTGATCTCTTCCGTAACAACTTGGCCTTTTATTCTCATTCGTCTCTTTGATTGGGAATTTCTCTGTACCTACTTCATTTTCATATATTAACAAACCTTGCAGCCCCCTCTGAAAAGGAAATTCTCTCCCATCTCAGCCTGTGAACACCAGAGAACCCTACTGGAGCACCGTGCTCGTGAGGCTGGCATTCCTGCAGGACGTGTGTACTTACCCCAGTGTGATCAGACAGGAGCCTTCCTGCCAACACAATGTCATCCAGCCACTCTTACATGTTGGTGTGTTGACACACAGGGACAAGAAGTACCAGGCACCCGTGTCAGCCAGCCAGCTCATCCTAACTGCCAGGTTGGTTCATGATGGTGTTAAGTTTCAAGCTAATGTTTTGCTTTATATTACTGAAAAGATTGAGAATTAGGAACCACTGAACTGAATATGTCTAATTCTTTAGGGCTACATTTAACAATTACAGCATTATGATTTGATTATACATGAATTTATATATGATGTTTCAGTATAATTTCTCCTTGTGACTTCTGTAGGAACCACTTGTATGCCCGGCCATGAATTGCGACCTTGCATGTCTACATGGTTATAGTCTTGACGCATCTGGTTGTCCAGTTTGTGCTTGTCGTGACCCATGTGAGGAGGTGACCTGTGCCACACCCTTGGAGGAATGTCGTATTGTTCATGTGGCTTGTGTGGATGAGCCATGTCCTCCACTGCCTGTGTGTCTGCCAAGATTGGAGAACCCATGTCCCTATGGTGGGTTTGATAGCACTTAGTAATTAACAGATTTCTTTGATATTTCAGCTCCATTCAGTTCACCACCTTTTGAACACTGCTTAGGCATTATTCTTTTCAAGAATTTAAATATTGTGTATTTGCTTCTAACAAAATTGTTAAGAGTAATCAAGTGGTTATTTATATTAATGTTTTTGACGGAAATGAAGTCAGTATGAGAAAACTGTGACTTGTCTTTTCATACAATACTACCTCAGTGTTCACTTTTGTTTTGTTTGTCTCCATTTATCCATAGGTTCCCCTCTGAGGATGAATGACAGTGTGGTGGAGTGTGGCCCCAAGGGTAGTACATGCCCTTCCAGTCACAAGTGTCACCTCTCGCCCCTAGGAGAGTACGCCCTCTGTTGCCCCAAACCTCGTTAGTACTTTGTTTAGTCTTGGTGGCTGCATCAGAAACATAGTTTCTTCTTTTCAAAAGATATGTAGATGGTAGACTTATCAGATGCTGAGTATAAGTTCCTTTGTACTGATTGTAAAAGGTTGTTTAAAATTTTTGAGTTTTGTCATATAATCATTACATGGCCTGTGAATTTTTTTCATTATGAAAATAAAAGCTTAATTTGTCTCCTGTTCTTGGAATTGAGATGCCATAATATTAGCTATTTATTATGCACCTTACAAGAGAAATTACGGGGAAATGTAAGATTACAATGGCATTCTACTGAAACTGGTAATAATGATAGCTGAAGGTCTCTTGAATCAAGAAAGAGGACTCTTAAGGTTGCTTTTCCACATGATAAGCTCTACTATCTGCTGCACTCTTTCTAATTTAGATAAACAGTTTTGGCATTGAGAAAAGGCACTGCCTTCCCAAACCATTTCCTTAATGCTTGTTATTAAGAAGTGTTGTCTGACTGCTAACAGGTAGAGTGATCCGAAGTAATGGTGTTGCTGTCTTACATTGGGTATTGGTAGCAATGGAAAACTTATATTGCTTTTAGAGGGCTAACTTTTAGTAGTTTTCTCAATGCTGTAGGAACCTGAATACCTAAGTTCTTTGTGTTTATGTATGATATACTATGGAAAATGGTTGAAGTAATAAAATGTATCTTCAGGTCACTCCATCTAGGTTATGAAGAGTACTCCAGACTCAAGAAGGAGTATCGTTTTCTTTTTACTTCGTTTTGTTTACTAACCTTTATTTGCTTTCTTTTACATTTGATGATTATACACGTAACGGAATCCTTTTCCAGGAGAGGTTTGCTATGAGAAGAAAGATTCAGGTTACTGTGAAGGAGCCATCAAACGCTGGTACTTCAATGCAGAATCCAATCGCTGTGACACCTTCCGTTTTGGTGGGTGTGGAGGAAACCTCAACAACTTTGAGTCTGAGGCTGAGTGTCTGTCTGCCTGCCCAGCCCTCAGCTCATGTGAGAAGACAAGAGAAAAGAACATAAAGAATGCTAATAAGGATAAAAAGGTAGATATGTGGTTTTACACATGAATGAAATTAGTAGTGTTATACCCAACAAGTGTAAATTGAGGCTGGTCCAAGGAGGGGTGGATATGAAGTAAAATGAGTCTTTTATGTTGGTGTACAAATGAAATTTAAGGGAATTGAGAAAAGTATGATTTTAGAATAATGATAAATGCTTAGAGAGAGATATGTCATAAGCTCCAGTTAGTGGCAGAAATCTTATTGAGACCAGGCCTGGAAGGGAAATTATGAAAGGGTAAAAGAAGTAGAAATAGAAGTTTTGAAGTGAAGAACTTGAGAAAAGGAAGAGAGATGTAGGAGTTGAAGAACTTATTATAGGTGTATGATATTTTCATTAAACAAAGTAATTTTTTCTCTTGTAGCAAACTTTTACCCATCAAATTACCGCTTTCCCCTCCAGGGAGGGAGGTTATTTTCATATGTGTTTGATTACACATTTTGTTGTAATCTCACGTTATAAGAGCTTACAAACTGATCTGGTCCTCACCACCTGTAGACGACTAGGCATTACGTAGCAAAATTCACATGTTTGTTGGAATGTGATGCTGTGAAGTCAAGGATGTTGGGCAGAGGTACATCAATAATATTTGAGCATCACATAATATAAGAAAATTACTTGGGAGTATTGAAGGCACAGTGGCATAGGTATAACAATGCCTGCACTCCACAAGAAAAATTATGATTATTTTGTGCAGAGTATAATTATCCATCACTTTCCCCAAATCATTATGTATTAGGAAGGACACAGTTGCCTTGTTGATGCTTAAATTTCAGTCATTTAAACTGATGTTAACAAGAAAGGATTTTCTTTCTTTTTATTCATGCAAAAAGTGATAAAGTGTGCCAGGCAATTCACAGTTTGCATGACCCAGAATGAGGTGCTTCAGGACTGACAGAATGCAAGTGAAGTGCCCATATATACAAAGACAGTGGGAATAAAAGTGACTGTTTGAATTACAGAAGTATGTCTGTTAAGTTTACCAGGAAAGGTGTATGGGGAAGTGGTGATTGAGAGGATAGTGGCTGCACAGAACATCTGACTGGGGAGAATTTTGGCTTCATGTGAGGTATAGGATGTATGGACCAAGTGTTTCTTCTGAAGCATTCTTGTAAGAAGTACTCGGATAATGGAAATTAATTGTATATAGCGTATATGGATCTTGAGAAAGTGTACAAAGGGATCAACAGAGAGGCCTTCTATTATATTGTTATTAATATCACTATTATTAATATTGTTTCTTGCTTTAGCAAGGTAGTACTAGGAACAGATGAAGAAAAGGCATCATTCCATCTCATTCATTTTCCGGCTTTCATCATGTGTACTCCACTGAGCCAAAACGCCTATCCACAACCAGTACCCATAGACCTTTCATCATTTGCCCGGAGTGCTTCATATTTCCAGGTTCAGTCCATTGACAGTATGTCACCCCCTGCATACCACATCACTCCAGTTCATTCTAATCCATGCACGCCTTTCACCCTGTTGCATATACAAGACCCAAGCTCTCAAAATCTTTTTCTTTTCCTCCTCCCATCTCCAATTTTGTCTCACCCTTCACTCTAACCCCTCCACTTCTGACGCTTACAGTGCCTGCTAATGGAGTTGGCAAGAGGGGGCTGTGGCACAATCATCAAAGATGAACATGAAATAAAACCATAAAACCTGTGTTTTCACCACCAACTCTATTGTTTTCCTTTCCTCTTTCTGAACTCATTAAAATTAACAGGAACTAAATCAACAATGTTCTGAAGCCATTTAGGGTGTATCTTTGCCCAAATTTTAAGAATGGCCAACTCCAACTTAAGTAGCAACAAAGCATCCCTGTGACACAATGTCATTTTCACAAGTGCCCACATGTTTACTGGATTCATATCTGATGAATTCCCAGGCCAGTCACTGAAAAACTCCACTGCACAGTCCTTAAGCCAATCAGTGACTAGTTTGGCAGTGTGGCAAGGAACCCCATCCTGCATGAACATTTCAGCCTTGCACCTTTTGAGCAATCTAGAAGATGGTCACTCAGTATCTCATGGTAAATATGTTCTTAATTTCATCCTTCAGCAATGCTACAAGGTCCCCAACTCCATAATAACTGAGACAACCCCATACCATAAGTGAAGCAGGGAACTTTACAGTGCTCGCAATGTACTTGGGGTCAAATGGATCACAGCCTGGCTGCCTGTACAGTGCTCGCAATGTACTTGGGGTCAAATGGATCACAGCCTGGCTGCCTGTACAGTGCTCGCAATGTACTTGGGG
>JAUUDZ010009015.1:1124-11657 GCA_032361705.1 Panulirus versicolor | reverse complement strand
GTTGGGCCATTCTTTCGTCTGTTTCCTTGTGCTACCTCGCTAACGCGGGAGACAGCGACAAAGCAAAATAAAAAAAATAAATAAAGAACATATGTAAGTAGGAAAAATGTTCAACGGGCATCATTAAATTACATATTAATTGATAGGCATGTAAAAGAGAAACTTTTGGATGTAAATGTGCTGAATGGGGCAGCCAGTGGGATGTCTGATCACTATCTTGTGGAGGGGAAAGTAGAGACTTGTAAAGGTTTTCAAAAAAGAGGAAAGGATGTCAGGGAAAAGGTAGTGGTAAGAGAAGCAAGCTTGGAAAGGAGATTTGTGTAAAGAAATACCAGGAGAGATTGAGAGCACCACATTACATTTTCTTCAGAAATAAATTCTCTTATTCCATTTAGCTACCTCCTCTGTAGTCTGCTTCTCCTCCTCATACTTTCTACTGCACCTTTTTATATCTTCTTGACCAACCTACCATCTAGCATACACTCTACATGACTATACCATCCCAAAAGACTATCATCCATACACCTGTCAAATAATCCCTTCACAGCACATACCCTTCTTGCAACTTCATTCTTCTTTCTATATATTCTCCTAATTCCAACCACTGCATATCATGCAAATTACCTCTTGTACTTCATCTATATCATGATCAGCACTCAACATGCTTAATCCCTTTCCTTATCTCTTATTCACATATTCTAATTATTCCTCCCACCAAACTGATGGTCTTAAGGCATTCTTTTACCATAACTTAAAAAATTATATCAATTTTCTTGTAGGAAACTGATATCTGACTAATTTTTTCAACACTTTTTACAACAATCCATTCATCAATTCCTTCACCAATATCTAATATAATCAATTCCCAATTTTCTTCAACATTCTGACCCATTCATTCTTTTACTGGTACTGTACTAGATACCAAATATTCTCTTACCACTCCTCTGTGATATACAGATTATTCCATTCTGTATTAACTTGGTTCACCATCCTTCAATTTCTCATTAAGTATAACTTTTCTCAGCTTACCTCAGCTTGATATTCTTCTTGCTCACTTTTCAAAGTAAGCTCAATAAAAATTTGTTGAAGTTTCTCATTAACATAGTTGATGCAGAATTGCTCAAAACCATTCTTGCCAAATATCTCGAAGCCATAGATATCAAGAATGCCAATGTTTATCAAGTTGGCATCTGTGTCCATGGCTTTGTTTACAGTCTGAAAATGAAATCATTGAGTAATAATAACATCAAATAAAAGTTAAGGAGAAATTTATGATAAAATTGCAACAAGAAATAGCACAATATCTCTTATTCCATCTTATAAATCAACTAAATTACATCACTCTATGGCAAAAGGGTAAATAATGTCACTCTTTTAGCCAATTTTACATAACTCACCAAGAAATCTACCACAAATTCTCTAATTCGACAAAGAGCACTAATTCTTTTTTCCTTATATCATTCATCCCTTTTTAAATCATTACCCTTACTTTATAACCTACTCTTATGTAAGTGATGAGGCAACTCTTATCTTTCTAAGGCACACCACTCCCCATGACTGCTACATTAAGTATAAATGACTATAAAGTTTGAAGCATCCATTTAGAAAAAACATTGTGTACTATTACAATAAACCTGCTCTGACTTCATGATGGAGTTACAATCCCAGAAGCCCTGTCATGTCGGTAAACAATCCTTCATTGCACAAGCAACAGAAACCCACCATAAATGAGGTTATGTTCCAGATCAAAAAATTTTCATACCCTAGAATGGAAGAGGGCAACTCTGATGCAGTGTTTGCAAAGGCTTCTGTCAAACGTTCCTACTGACTACTTCTACCTAATCCTCCTACCTAATGCTTCTATTTAATGTTTCTACCTAATGCTCCTACATGCATGTTCCTACCTACTACTTCCATCTACTTCTACCATTCTGTCAAAAGGCAGGGATAGTGCATGGTGCTCACTGCATGAATATCTAGAGTTACAAAGAATGAGCTGTGTGAGTTGAGTGTTGTCAAGTGTTATGCATAAAAAGGAGAGATTGCATGTTTGAGGACAGAATGCCAGCAGTTCATGTGTGGGTGAGGCAAAAAGAAAAGACAGCTACCTGGGTCAGAGTAGTGTAACATGACTACAACTCAAGTGCTGGCTCACTAAGCTACCAAAGTCTTTGAGCAAAAATCAGATTGTGGACAAATATTTCATGGAGAAAAATTTTTCCACAGCTTCTTACCTCTACAATATAGTCAAATAATCTTGAATATAATCCTTTGGTCCAGGCATCTCTTGTAAACTGTGCCTGCTCTGTATTAAGTATAACATCCACTCTCTCTGATTTCCCACCCCATTTACTGTCAAATACGCGGCTAACAAGTTTCTGTCCCAATCGCCCTGGATCAATGCCAAGGAGGTAAGCTGGGAACTCCAAATCTAGATGCAGGGAGAGACCATAACATTGCAGTTAAATAGAAGAAATGGACGGGCTTTAATGAAAATTTCATAGCATACACTAAATGATAAAACATATGACTTTATTTATCTATCTACAACAATATCATGAAAATAACTGGAAGTAACATTTTTAACCTTATATTGGACTCATCTTAAAAATGAAACTAAATACAATTATTCACAAAATAAGTATGAAAACACCAAAAGCATTAGATATTCAATGAATTTTCTCAACTTATTTCCCAGGTAATCAAAATCTAAATAAACTGAAGGGACATGTATAATATGTAACTGTTAGTGAAGGACCAGTCTGCACTGGTTGCTTAAATAAGTATCACTGTACTACCACCACTTATAATGATGCTGCTCTAATTTCTTCCTTATACAATATCATACTGGCTCTTCTTTCCATTTCCTAGTGTCCTCACACCCTCTGGAGAAACAAAACTTTTTACAGCTCCTGCAAGTATTTATGGATTTCATTCTTACACACACATCACTTAACCTCTAGTCTCTACACCTGACTTCTCTTGTGGATACACAGGGCCACCAACCTAGAAATCACAAAACCATCACACTACCAGCATAAGTGACTGCTCTTCCTGCTTGAGGCAGGTACATCTTCGCTGGTGATAACACAAGAAAACATATGCAAGCCAGTTAAGTGTTCCCACAATATCACTGTTAAAGCTGAATGACATACAAATTTCACATTCCAGTGATATAAAAAAAAATCAGCAGCATCAGCAAACTTGAGCAACAATAAGTCTCAAGTTTGCCATCTCATACAAAAACTGATAACCAACTTAAGAGGCCATCACAGAAAACATTATCTGTTGTGAGGCAAGGCAATTATTTAAAGTTTTGATCAAATATAATCTGCAAAATTTAAAGGTTAACCTTTCACATTAAGCTAACAATCATCTACATGACACTCTTGAGATTAATCATGTACAAAACAGCATGGATTATTCATATTTGGGTAGTTTATAAGTTTAATGTCTATGGTCCAAGACTGCAATACCTGTATTAAAAAGAATGAGTTGCTAAGCCATTCAGAGTTTAAAATTTGGAAGCCTCCTCCATATGCTTAGGCAGCTAATGGCTTCACTGGTCATGCTTCAAAAATTTCTTTAACTGTCTTATGCTGGTTAAACTAAGCAGGATGTCTGAAGCCGAATCAATAATAAAAAGCATGAATATTATCAAATCTTTTGGTTATCTTAGATCTGCCACAGACAAAGGTCAATCTCATATATAAAGTGCCCTTCTCTACTTTATTGCTGGCTCCATCATGTCATACCAGCTTTATTTGCCTGTCTGTGCTCATAGGGCCAACTCTTAAATATACTATATTATCAAACCTCTTCTTCTATCTTTTTACAATGCTTACATTCATAGTCTCATCACTAACCATCTTCACAGATTCTCCCATGAGTTTCCAGCTTTGATCTCTCATTAATCTTTCTTGTTATTTTCAATAAATTGTCCACTCTTGGCACTATGTTTCATTCTGAGTTCTTAAAGTTTTAATCAAGTTTCTCCTCTCTCTTTTCTCTTTCAGTGTAGGCAAATTTGCAGCCACTAATCCCACACTGTAACTCAGCTTTCCTTATTTCAGGCACCGTCTATGTTGCCCTCCAGTGAATCATGTTCATCAGATCCACATATTTCTTTATGTGAGATAAACATACCTAAAGTGCATATTCTACTTTATTTCTACTAAATGATGTCCAAAGTTAACATTTTCTGCTTCATGTTCAGAACAACTTTAAAATTATTCAACATTTAATTTATCTCATATAGAATTCTCCCACAGTAAAGTTCTAGTGATAGGCTGGTTTCTATGTTGTCCCTGAAATTCTTTTCATGCAGCTGTTTCTTTCAAGATCATACCGATATCTAACACTATGACCCATGTTCATCACTTTGCATTTGGTTGGGCTAACTTTTGCATTGATGTCACAACATACAGGCCAGAACTGGTTTAAAAGTAAATACTTCAAACTATTCTGTAAATATGAAGAAACTAGCATCCTCATAAATCCTCTGCAAATCAATTACGTAGGCAGTCTACTGAAGGGGAGAGGTGAAACTGCAGCTTTTGTTTGTGATAACACATTAACACTTAACTCACATAACTCATTCTATTCTAGATTTTCCTCTAGTGAGTGCTATGCACTGTCTGTAGGCTAAATGGTCAGAACAATAGACAAGTAGAAACATTAAGTAGAAGAAATAGGTAGGAACATCAGGTAGAAATAGTAGCTTGGATCATTGGGTAGAAGTAGTCAGAGAAGACATTAGGTAAGAGCCTCTGAAAACGTCACCCCCATGTGGGAGTTCCTAGAGGGAAAGAAAGTCCTTAATGTTGCTGTACTCTTTGCTATCTAATGATGATGATAAAGTCTTGGTGAAGGTGACATTGTTTCAATGTGCATTCATTTGCAGGAGAAGTTCATTAACAACAAAAAATACTTCACATGAAATATTTGTTTTCTAAATATGGACACTCATGGTATATTGCCAACTTTTAAGTGGCCTTAATCACCTCATTCTTTGGGGTTGACCATAAAAATGGATTTACTTGAAACATTTACTGAACAGAAGCAGTAGATAGGAGCATTAAGTAGTCGCAGTTAGTAAGAACATTAGGAAGAAGCCTCTGCAAACACTGAGCTTGAGTTGCCTTCAGTCAATGGCCTGTTAAGGGTGAGGCACTAAAGGTTAAGAATTGGCACTGATGAGGCACTAAAGGCTAAGAATTGGCACTGGAGTTCATTAGTTATGAAGAGCCTATTCTCTGGCCATCCCCTTCAGGGAGCTCCAGGAGGGAACAGACATAATATAAATAAATAGAGAGATAGATAGATAGATAGATAGATTTACTGAATAATAATATCTGCAAGTGACACAGTTCCAATTTGCAGTTGGCTCTGCAAAAAATCAAGAAAAAATCAATGTAAAAAGTGGCCCTTTCCTGCTGCTACTCTTCATTTATTGTAAGTTATAGCTAATGCCTCACTTTTACTAATATGAAATAGTTTTTGATATTGTGCTTCTTAGGTCTAAAATGAATTTTCATATAAGGTGTAATAAGAAACAAGCAAATCAAGAGAGAATAAAAAAAAATATGAAGGCAAAATGAATAATTGTTACATCTAATTATACAATTTCAAATAATCATAATGAAAAATATAAAAATCAAACTATACATCATGGAGCTTTAGGAATTCATGTGATAAAACCAAATTTTGAGAAAACTGCTTAATGCTTCACATGAAAGAAAAAGACAACAAGAGAGAGAGAGAGAGAGAGAGAGAGAGAGAGAGAGAGAGAGAGAGAGAGAAGGAGAGTTGCTATATGTCCTTAGTTTCTCAGAACCCCAGATGAAGAATGAATGACCTAATATTTACACAGTTTGTCTGCAGGACAAGGTAAACATTCCAAGTCTGAAGGCCTATGCTGCACATGCACTACCAGTAAGCTAACAGTGAGAGTACAGAGCTCCTGTCAAAACAGATATACCATCGATCACAGATATGAGATAATACATCAAAGCTATCACACACAACATATGTTCAACTGATGCACCAGCACGAGATGTAAACACAAAAGATTACTGATATGGGTCTTAACTCACCTGTGTAGTATGGCAGACACTTTAGAATCACTGCTCATCACTGCCACGTGTTAGCCATTCATTCAACTATCTGTCACTCATCTATTCATTGTTGAGTCACATTCTAACCTGCACCTTAATCTTGGTCATAACTAGAAAATTCCCTACAGATATGACCCATTCATCTCTCTTTCCTCTTTCACTAGCAAGTTAATTAATCCCACCACTCAATAACCTTTCTCATATGCCTACATCCCACCTTCTGCCACACACTTCATCTGTACACATAAGCATTACTGATCTACATACCTTTCACTCCTCATCCATTCCCCTCGTTTCATTTACTCTCACTTTCTACCACTCTTAGCTCAATCTCTTCTGGTATCTATGCACATCAATCTTTTAACTTACATAAAAAAATTCACAAAAGGTTTCAAATTGAAAAATAACAATCAATTCAATGCCACTATATTACACAAAAAATATGAAAGCACTACTCACAATTTGGATCAGTGATGAAGGACGCATTATTCTGTTCTGTGAACGGGATGTTACTCATGTGAAGAATTGCTGCAACTATTCGAAGAATATCCATTTGTGTGTTCTCATCTATACCCATCACACTCATTGCTAAAAAAGAGATTTTACGCTCATTAAAACTATAGTGAAAAAGAAAGCTCTGGTAATACTCACTGAAAAAAATATATTGAACAAAGGACAAACACAAACCAAAAAAAAAAACGATGTTGCATCATATGAAAATTATGATACAAAATACTGATAACACATACGTGGTATAATGTGCTCAATAAATAAGAAGCATAGAAAAGTGTACCATAACAGTAACAGCAGGAAAGTTGGGAGAGACAGAGGAACATGTACAGCACAGATAAACTAACAATCCTAGCTTAACAAAGGTAATCAAATCAAATGCTTTTTGTATCACTTCAGACAGTGTTTTTGACATATACCAATTTTTTTTCTTGCGTACGTGATCACAATTCATGTATCATTAATTACAACCAAGATGGTTGGGACATTTGGAAGAGAATTCCCAAGAACAAATGAAAATCTGAAGATGTATGAAATGCTGAAAAACCATTCCCTGTCATATTGTCAGTTGCTTTACTGGTCTTTCTGGGTCAATCAGATACAGATTTTTGGGGAAGAATGATGTAAGAAGAAAGAAATATAAAAAAAAAAACGTGTCTGGATGGTGAACATGGCACAGGCAGTATGTCTCAAAATCTCACTTGTAGACATTTTCTTGCTTCCAAACAGGAAAATGGGTCTCTTCTTCCTGGGACAACTTCTTAGGACCCATGGTTAATTACTGGTAGAGGAAAAACATCACACAGACCAGAAAAAGCAAAAGTATCACTAAAGAGAATGACAGCAAGCAAAAGATGCATCCCAACACTCACAACATCATGGGGTAACTGATGTACAAAATGGTGTTATCTGACTTTTAAAACTGTACCATGCTGCCAGACATATGATATCCCCATCATAAGCATGATATAAAATTTGTCATGCAAATAAAACCTGATGCACGAGAGCCTTATTCTAAACATGGATCATGGAAGGCTGGGCTGTCCCTTAATCCTTTCTTCACCACCATACACCTCTTCCCTTCATCATCATCAGTGACTACGCTGTACTTCTCTCTCCTTTCCTATCACTGAACTTACTAAGATAGCTTCTAAATACTTAAATTCTCTCACCTCTTCCAGTCTTTCTTCCCAATATGTAAAAGACAGTTTAGTATACTTTCTTCTTTCACACTATAGGTTTGCAAAATCTATACTTTCACTCTATTTTCTTTCAAACACCATTACTTTTATTTCCATTTACTTCAAATTGCCTAAGCTTACATACATCATAAAAGACACTTTCAACCTTCTGCTCCTATTCACACAGTGTCCCTGGTCAGCAGCTGTAATTGGCTGATATGTTACAGTTTTAGTAAATATCTCAGGATGCAGCAAGAAAGCTGCACTAGGCACAAGATATAATTTAGAAGTGTATGGTAAGATATCTGCCAGAGTTTCAAGAGATATATTGCAAGGTAAAAGTCAAAGAAGGTACAGCAAAGTTTACCAGAAAAGGTTGAGAAATGCACTGAATATTCGAGCCTGTAAGATATGAATGATAACTTTATTATGTTGAAATAAATACTGCAAGAAGCACATGTAAAGATAAGACAGTGAGTAATGAGAGGACTGACAAGACTACACCTCGACACAACATTCTGCAAGAAGGTATAGAAAAATTACAGCCAACAAGATATGTCTATCCATAACAACTTAACTGTGAGTTTCTTTCAGACTGTGGATACTATGGTCAGATGAGCACAGGGATGCTAATATCTCTAATGTTGACCCTTCACTTCATGTTCTGAACAAATGACGGCACATTGGTAGGGTATTGCCATGCTATAAGGCTAACTAAACTAAATATTGTCAGGTTAATGGTAATAAGTACAAGGAAAGACCAGATACAAACTTAATGGGTGGAGGATGGTAGTAAACACATAGAGTGGGTGCTAATCATAATGTGTAGAAAAATACAGAGTAATGTGTGCATGGAGAGTAATCTACTTTGATCACTTACAGCAGGTAACAACATGTATATATTTCAGTACATGACAGACAAATAAAAAGATAAGGTTTCTATATAATTACAGTAACCTTTTTATAATATTTGACACCCTAATTTTTCCGATATATCAAATTAAATGTCAGTCCTGAAGAAATGTATGAAAGAGGTTTAATTTACAACTTAAGCTTGATCTCTTTTCTTTCCATAATTAGCCAATATGTTTATCTCATACAGCTTTGTGCTTCCACATATAACCTCCATTTTTTTGCAAATTCTTTCTCCTAATTTAGTAATACTGTACATCATTATTCTTTACTCTTCTTACCCTCTACCATTTTTTTATGATCATATTCTCATCCAATTCATTCCTTTCAAAATCTTTTGTTCCATGCTGTAAATCCCTTCTCTCTGTCAGTCCTTTTAATCTTTTAACATCTTAAAAAAGACCCCACAATAAGGTCTAAAGCACCTAAACAACATGCACTGTTCAATACTAACCTCTAAGTGTCTCTTGGAAATCATGAGCATCGTTAGTGCCATCAACTCTATATACTCCACTTTGGCTTAAATATGAAAAGTAATCTGGAGATGCAATACCTAGTGCATTTTTCATATCTCCAGTGGCACCTGCACATAACTGGTAAAATATATGGAAGCTTCTTTCTCCATGATTTAGGGAATGTACTCGAGACTTCTCCAAAAGAAAGTTGGAAACCCGTCCACCAAGAGGTTCACCACCTCTTGAAAACTGGATTTCTACATACTTGCCCTGTGGAATGATAAACAAATTCTAAATCACTCATGAACACCATTAGGCAAAATGTATCAAAGAACAGACCTACATTACATTCAAAAAACTTCATGAAAAGAAAACAGCATCTCATTCATCTTGTTCAGTGAAGTACTACATTAATTATAGAAAAAAAGACAATTGTATGGCAACACTAAAATCTGAGAACATCTAATAATTTCTCTCAGAAATAAATGATCTCACACTGTTGTAAAAGCACCTACCTGCAATTCTGCCCCTGGCAAGGGCAGCTCTAAGTTGTCTTTATTGTATGATAATCTTCGTAAAATACAACACTCACTAAGCTAACATCTCAACTCGTTAACATACAGAAATACTGTATGACATTCCTGACTAATGAAGAAAGAAGGTAAGGAGCCAATAACAATGACCATGGTGTATCAGAACTTCTATAGGATTATGAACTAACTATCAGGGAAGGGTAGCTCAAAGTACTTTTTATTCTATGAAAATCTTCATAAAATATAAGACGAAGCTAACATCCCAACTCTTTGTTAACAAAAAGAAGTACTATAAGACATTCCCCACTAATGAAGAAAGGTAAGGAGCCAATAAGAATAGCCATGGTTTAGCAGAATTTCTATATGATTATCAATTAACTATCAACATGCAGCCAGCCACACCAGCACAAAAGACACTGTTAATAAGGTGTGAGGCTACTGCTTTGTTGATGATGATTTAGGAATGAGACACATACACACACATATATATATTTCTATACATATTCGCCATTTCCCACATTAACGAAGTAGCGTCAAGAACAGAGAACTGAACCTTAGAGGGAAAATCCTCACTTGGCCCCCTTCTTTGTTCCTTCTTTTGGAAAAGTAAAAACTGAAGGGGAGGATTTCTAGCCTCCTGCTCCCTCCCCTTTTAGTTGCCTTTTATGACACAAATGCATACAAATACATATCAACATACACATACATATTCATACTTGTTTGCCTCCATCCATTTCTGGTGCAACCTTAAGGCCTCTAGGCTTTCCCTATATCATAGTTCTCTTAATGAAGGGTAGTTGGATGAGGTGTGAGAGGGCCTCAACCC
>JAUUDZ010009004.1:0-11658 GCA_032361705.1 Panulirus versicolor | reverse complement strand
CTCACACCACATATTGTCCTCAAACATCTCATCTCCAGCACATCCACCCTCCTCCGCACAACTCTATCTATAGCCCACGCCTCGCAACCATATAACATTGTTGGTACCACTATTCCTTCAAACATACCCATTTTTGCTTTCCATATAAGGATATTATCATTATGAAAAAATCCAAAGTCTAAGGTAACGCCAAAATTGTGATTTAAAGAATCATAAAACTTAAATCAATACTTCATACTGATCAGAATACTTTCATGCAATGTAGCATATTTCTATCCCATTAAATGTTCTGGTTAGAAATCTTTACTTCTGTCATTTTGTTAGTTTGATGCTACATTTTTTATTACTGAAAAGAAGGCTTTGTTGTTATTGTATGAACAGAGTACTGTAACTAAAGCTCCCCATTCCATCAACAAATCTCCTGCTCCCCTCATCATAACAAGCTTACATTCATTTGTTCAGTTCCTCTTTCTCCAACTATCTTACATATCTCGGTTAGCGGTAATGAACAAAGGATAATCAACATGCTAATATAATAAACAGTGCTTTGTTATAATTGTCATAACATTATAAAAAGAACTGCAACATATAATTATATCTAGTGCTTTTTCACCAGCTGCATATACCTCAGATAGTATTTAAACTCCAGTCTTGGGCATATTCTTCTGAAGTCTATAAAATTCTAAAATTTGCACACTGTGTGGCCCTGAGTATTACAGATTTTTCCAATTTTGGCCTGTATTACAGCAACAATGCAGTAGTTTAACCTAATGCTAAGCCCTTACTAAAAATGAAATGTAATAAGAATACTTACAACTGATTTCCATTACTAACTTCAAAATTTCAGAATAAACAAAAAACTTTATCTTTGATACAAGTCAATTATCAGACTGATCAGCTTATAGTCAGCTGAGACTTACCTTAAAACACAACAAAGCCTTACAGAACTCACAAAATTGCTACAAATCTAGAAAAAGATATCGTTCCCGGATCAGTACTTTAACCTATCTTCTATTTCACAAATTCAAAATCCCTTCATAAGTCAACACAGGTAAAGTACATGAAGTACTTGAACCTATTTAATATAATGCATTATTACACTGTTATTACATGTCCACTTTTAATCACAACCAGCTATTAATCATTCACATAATTTTCTTCTGTACAGGTATTCATTTTTTGACGAAGCATGACCAAACAAAATAAAACAACACTCAATTTAATACATAGTCATTTGTTCACAAATGGAAAATACAACAAAACAAATAACTGGAATATAACATGAACCCCCCCAGTTAATTCATTTTCTGTGAGACATCAATTTCACAAGCAAATGGATAATAGTATCTAGAAAACCCAACATACATCTGTGTTCACAGCAGGAGACAAAAAATGACATACACTAAATGACAATAACTTAAAAAACTACACAATATAAAAGAATGAAAATAAAAACCAAAGCCAAAATATTCTCCCTACATAGAGTTAGTGGAGGCAGCACAATGTACATGTATAAACTGTACAACACACAAACAAAAAATAACATCACCTACAATGCAGAAAGTGTGTATGTGACAAGTATACAAGCACAAACTACAAAGGCTTCAAAATGCAATGTGAAACAGATCAACTAAAATCTTCAGATGATGTAAAGCAGCAGCAGAATGGGAGCATGAATGGCTGTGAAAGCAGCACCTGGTCACAAAGAGGTGGCCGACCCTGGCAATGTTCCACATCTCTCATTGTCAATCAATCCCACCAAACTTTTCAATGAATGCAAGGAAACTACTCACAATACTTGCCCATGGAATTCTTGTGATTATGACAGCACGTTATATACACTTTAAACAGCACTGGTAAGCATAAATAGTAAAGTGAGCTAAGACAAGGAGAACATTCCAAGAGAATCCTACCTACGATAAGTTTATAGATAGTTTAATGATACACATTATTTCTATAATTCCTTAGACTGCATTATATATAAGCACTTTTCATATGCAGGCAATGGAAAGCACCCAATTCCTATCATACCTTGGCATTTCCTGTCATACCAGGCAGAATTTCCTATCATACCCTTCTGCATATCAGTTACTAATTCTAATCATATCCTAAAATAAACTTTTTTATTACTGTCAAGACACCCCATTATGAGAATCAAATTCCTATCAAATTCATTTAAGATATGTTAAGTATGTTCCAAAAGTAATCATTATATAGACTTTTTTGGAAATAACTATTCATTACTCAATCATACCTAATGAATATATGTTAGTATTAACCATCATATAATATCTAACAACCCTATATGCATAATAAGACATAAATATAACTAGATTATATCCAAACCAAGTTAGTGTTAACCTTCAACTCCACATTCCATCTAGGATTCAAACATAATATCTGTTCCCAAATGACACAAGTGATATAGGGTCACAAAAAATGTCATATGCTGTAGTTTATTTTTGACAATTGGAGTAACTACAGTGTTTAAACCACATGGAAGACTCTAGCACAATTTCAGAGTGCTTGCATTACAGTTTTCTATGGGGCACACTGAATCAATTTAGAACACTTTCCAGAAATCAGAGTACACTCTCAGCCATCAAGTGCAATCTAGCTTGATTCACACTACACACCACTTAGTACCACAGAGCCATTCTCCTCAAAATCACGACAAACACAACCTCCCACTGAGGACGTCTGGTAATCCCAATATGACTGTCGACATGCCTGGGAAAAATGTTTAGCCCACTGGGAGTGCATCAGTCTGCCAAGAATTTGCTGCTAAATTTAGCTCCTCTGACCTCCCACCCTCCCTCCCTGCCTACCTACCACCCTGCCCTCTCCTTGTACTACGTCTCTCCCTCCCTCTTTCTTGCTTCATTTCTCCTTCTCTCCTCTCTATAACTGATGCCAGCTGTCTTAGAATGAAAAATCAGATATTCACATGAAACTTTTTTTACAAGTAAAAATGAAAATGATTAAATTCTAATTGAAAGGTTAACTGATTTCATATGTCAGCATTAAGCAGACTCAAAATTTACTTTGGAAATACTTTACATCTACAACTTAAAAGCACTATCAATATCTGTGAGTCCGGGAAACAGGATAATTAACTTTCATAACATAAATCCTGTCATCTACTTTAGTGATATCTTAAGTAACTGACTTTTCACTGATGTTTCACTGTGAAAATAATCTCCTGATGAAAACAGAAGTATCAATTCTCCTTTTCATATAATTTCTATGATATTTCAGCCACTCAGCAAGGTGTCCTGTACATCAAGGGGACCAAATAATCAGCCACAGGTAAATAGGTGTTATGGAAGGCATGAACTTGTCTTTTTATTAAAGAATAAATGCAATCTTCAGTAACTAATGTCCAAAATCCATCTTCCTGCTTTATTTTTAGAATAAGTTCAGATTTTTTTCTAGATCATGGGAATGTTATGTTTTCAGCATTTTCATTTACTCTATGGAGTATTGTGTTCAAATAATAATCTTTATACTAAGTAACAGTGAAGGACCATGAACTCCCATGGATGTGTTCAATAATGGAAAAGTAGACAACGATAAAAACTCCCTTACAAAAAACTCTATCCGATCATCTGATATGATACAGACAGGGTATGATACAAAACCAAGCAAGTTGAAGCTACATCATTTCACTTAAATTTCTAGTTACTTACACTTTTCAGTATGCTCAGATTGATGTGGTGGCAAGCAAGGGCATCTAAATTATAACAGTATAAGCAAGAAATATTCTTCCTTACATAATCTGAGAAAAATTCATGTTCATATAAAAATCAAAAGCTGGTGATAAGTGGTGATGTAAAGTATGCCGTTATCTCTAAGACTGTACTTATAGAAACAAAAATAAGCTCTTCAGAGAGGAGGACAAGATTCGAGAACTGTTGGTCAAGAAAGTAATAATCAGCAGGTTAATCTTATGGAAAAACCAACAAAAATCACAATACTGGCACACTCATTCCTCGCTCTACGGAAGAGATGGATTCTTGAAGAGCTGTCCATGCAGTGAAATTCTACATATCATAACCCATTTTCCATCACACTATCATTAAATAATTGGATATATCTCCCTGAAAAAAAAATTGGTCCCAAGATATAACAGAAAACATTTAAGAAGAAACCTTTTCAATCACTCATGTAGTTAATAGTTACCAGAGGATGTGGGTATCACCAGACAAAGTTTGCAGGGAGATAAATGGGGATTTACTCTCAGTTCTCAGAGGATGTGGTTATCAACATGACAAAGTTTGCAGGGAGATAAATGGAGATTTACCATCTGAGCTTCTGTTACTGCTGCAGACACTGTAAATAGAGGGGCAAACTTTTTCTTGGTTATATTGGTTTGGGGGCAATTTTCCAAAAAACATATTCTTTAAGAACCTCCTTTCCTTTTTTCTTTATCTGTTCCATCCAATAATTTCAAATCAACTTTACACAAGGATGGTACACTTTGAAGTCCAGGGAAAAATATGGGGTTGCACATACCCGACCTAAGAAATATTTGACAAAGATGTACGTAAATTAATCTAAGAGTTCACAGAGGTGACTTTTATATGTGATAATGGCAATAAACAGGACTTGGCCTAAAACATCTAAAACTTTTAATGATCTTATAAAAAGTACACAAATGAAGCTATGTTAACTGTCTACAAAACAGTAAGAAATCTCATACATCCCCTCCTAGAATTTGTATCAGCTCCTGGACTTCATATTGGCTGTCTTTACTGAAAATTCCCTTTTTCTTTAAATTCCTGTAACAAATATGGATGCTTCTCAATAAACATAACTTTTCTTCAATATGTCAATTAAATCAAATATAAAGTGGTGCAAGAAAAGTAAGCAATTACTGGAACTTGTTTTGACTGTTCTCCTGAAAGACAATGAAATTATTATTCTACGTAATTTTTCCTGCATGCAACACAGACAATTCTTATCAGAAAACAGAAGAGCCACAACAAAATTTCTCATAAGACTTACAAAAATTTATGAGATAATAATGCTTTCAAAATCTTTCAGATGAGAACGCAACAAATCACTGTCTTTCTCCAGACCTTTCTTTGTACGGCCACAGTATATGAACGAAAATATTAGGCAACAACATAAATACATACGTACTATACAAGAAACACTTACAACACAATATCTGAGCCTGTAGGAAACGTTAAGTCTCCTTAGGTTCCATTCATTTTTATGTATAATTCAGTTTCCTGTTATCTAACACCACATCTCTCTCATCTTCATAGCCCTGCCCAACTTCATGGTATTTCTAGCCAAAGTATAGGAAAAACACTATGTTAAGGAACGTAGTATATGTAATCTACCATTTCCTTATATGAACATAATACATAAGGAAATAGCACCTCTCCACTAAATCACACTTCATTGTAATCTTAACTGCAAAAATCTTGGACAAATCAATTAATCCTAAAAAAAAAAAGCAAACGAAAAAATGATAATGGTAATTCTTTATTTAAGGGGAACAATGATTTTAACATAATTTATAAAAATTAAATCAATGGACTTATCATAGTACGCAGAACTCTATTCCATCTCCATCAAACAGTGTGATGAAAGTTAGGCATTGTTCGTCTTTGTTAATTGAGTTGGTAGTGTGTGTATAACAATACACATATATGAAAAGAATGCTGACACCTAAAAATACCAATACTAACATTTTTTACAGGTGAAAGATAGTTCTACTTACGACAACATATCCAATAATATGATTCTTCAAGTTAAAAGAATTCAAACGCACCTGAAATGATCAAATTTCAAGAATGGCATGTAAAATCAGGCTATTTTAGCTTAATTTTGGTTTTCATGGACCGAAGTTATGTTTCTTTTGCACAACAACACAAAAGTATGAATATAGATATATCAATCTCAAATATCTCTACAGTCATCAGGTCCCACTGTTTACCTTCCGAACCAAGTGATCCACTGCTCTGTTAAGTGGAGAACGCATAAATGATGGAATTTCAAAATAATAGAATTCACAACACATCTGTAGCATTAAAATACATAATTTCCACAGCCTGGATTCATGAACTCCATGACATATTCCATGTCCATGTTTAGGCTGCACAGAATAAGGTAGAGTAGAAGTACGGAAGTGAAGAAAAGTAAAATGTAAGTAGCCAATATCAAAGCTAGCGTTCAAGTGGAGCTTAAAATAAACTTATAGGTTTCATAACTTGTCTTGATTTCTGGAAATATTTCAATTAATCTGACCCTCATAATTCCTAACCATCGTTGACCTCCTACCATCATATTTATTACCCTATAATAAAATGCTTGAAAACTATGCTTTTCCCTAAGGCTAAATTACTTCCGCTTAAATCCAGTGATCTGTATTTCTTCCTAATAAATAAGTTACTTCTATACACCTCATAAACTACGAGACATATCTATCTCTTTATCTTTTATCTTCCTCGTTTTTATCTTACAATTATCTATTGCCTGATTATCTTGCCTACATTAAAGTGAAATAGACCATTTTAGTTGTAACATTTAATCTTATTCCATCATAAACATAATCCTAAATGACTTTAACAGGCTAACTACGTTGTGGCCTTAGTGACCATTAGAGCCTAAAAATAATTCGCACGAAAAAGATTAAAAAAAAAAAAAAAACTCATCAAGTACAATTTCAACTAAAATGGCGGAGTAATTTAAGTCTATAGATATAATTAACATCTTCTGAAGGTCTTCTTGAGTGTACCTGATTGGCTGAGAGGCAGTAGATAAACAGGGAAGGCGGTAGTAATCACCAACACCCAGCCAGACCAGAGAGACAAGAGGTAAACATCAACATGTGAAGACCACGAGCCTAACACCTTCACTAAAGGGGATACAGACACTAATTAACTTCTAAATCAACTTTATTTCTATACATATCAATCATTTCTGTAAATTATTTGAATGTATATAAGCTCTAAATAATATCTATGGTCAAAATGGATATTTTTAGTCATTATCTTTAGCTTATTAGATGAAAGATACAATGTTAAAAAGGATTTTTAGTTACTGCTCCATGGAAAAGATAATGGTTGATATTGTTATATTTGTCAGCTGATGTCTCGAATTATCTTGATATGATAATTGATAACGAGAGGTTAAAACTTCCTCTTAAAGTTGAGGTTACCACATTCCCCTGCCTTACACACCTCGCTCTACCATTACCCTCACCTGCCAATGCTTCTGATAACATGATCTTTTTAATTATATATTCCTCACAAGCGATTTTCACTGCTAGAGAAGAGTATAGTCTGCTCTCCTCCCTCTCTCATATTTCTATACCTGATCGCAGTTTCCCGCTTTAGCAAGGAGCGCAAGGAACATGCGAAAAAAGGCCACATTAGCTCACATTCATTCTCGAGCCGCCATGTGCAATGCACAAGCATAAGTGGTTAAGTGGGGTTGTGCATGACTTTTGGATTTATGTGACAAAACACTTACACAGTGACTTGTAATATTTCACTGAAGGTTGCAAATAAAGTATAAAACCATTTCCAATGTGGTCCTCAAGGTGAATTAAAAAAAAAAAAAACTGTTAAATGTACTTACTGATAGGCGTGCAAAAGAGAGGCTTTTGATTTTCCAAAGCCCTGTAGAGAGAATAAGGACAGTGTACTAAACTTTTGATAATCATAGGAGAAGAAAGACTATGAGAGGTGAGAGAAATGAAGTATGTGTGAGTTGTCTTGGTTAAGTTTGGTGATATGGAAGGAGAGATAAGGGATAAGGGAGAGAGAGCCAAGCAGGCGAATCATGGACATGGAGTGAGTCACGGAGTTCAATAATCCAGGTTGTGGAGTTGAGTTATGTGAGAGAAGCGTGTGGTATAACTAGATGGAATTGAAGAAATGAGAGGGTGTATGAGAGATGATATAGGATAGGAAATGAATTATGGAGTGGGAATGTGAATGGCACAAAAATAAGGTCTGTGAGACCTGGATATAGGTAGGGAGCCGAGGTTTCGATGCAATACACACAACAGCTTTAAATATGAGTATTAATGAAATGCAAATGCAACTTTAGGTAAAAGAAGAACGTAGATAAAACTCATAACATTATTCATCTGTCCTTTATTTTGTCTATGTACATTTCTATATTTGATTCATGAGAAGAGTAATATCTAAAATGTGACAAGGAAATAATTCTTATTGAAGTTTAAATGTCTAATCGTTGACCCCAACCAGATGCGAGGACTTGAACTTGACCTCAATAAAAAGCCATTATTTATCAAGTTTCCCAACCACTTATGCAAAATATACTTCGTCAATCTTGGACTTTATTTATTGTACATAGATGTATATTTATTGCATCGTTCTACCTGACAGAGAATGTATGAAGGACGCACTGCGCGTGATAATCGGGGTGTGGCGGCAAGACGAACATTAGCGACATACCAAACATCCGCGTCAAGTTTAAAATCGCTCAGTGATACCGAGGGTTTTCAACCTTAAGAGAGATATTCTCCCTCGAGCCAAGGT
The DNA here is from genome assembly GCA_032361705.1 of Panulirus versicolor. Lineage (NCBI taxonomy): Eukaryota > Metazoa > Arthropoda > Malacostraca > Decapoda > Palinuridae > Panulirus > Panulirus versicolor. The sequence goes on along the minus strand of JAUUDZ010009004.1, from coordinate 3,133 downwards.
GCGTATCGCGTGCAGCACGACTCTGGGTGCGGGAATGGGGGAAGGAGCACCCCCAGAGAGACAGATCTCTCTCTCTCTGGGGGTGACTTTCCTTTATCAAGGTTGCGGGAGCGAGGATTGGCTGGCCAAACGAGGCAACTAGCTCTAACCATTCATTCCACCCTTCCCTTTTTTCAATGGTCATATTTATTCACTCTTAAATATTATCTTTGGTTGACTTTATTTAAATATTTTACAGCTGCAAATATTTGTTCTAAAAGTTAAATATTAATAGAGTATTCCCTAACGTTGCCATAAATTTACAGTCGAATTACATTGATTATTTATTAATTAACCATCTAATCTATAATTGTATTAAATTCAGTACCCATTATTTATCAATTACCCATCTAATCTATAATTGTATTAAATTCAGTAACCCTCTGTAATATAGAACCAACAATGACTTTATTACAAACAAAACAATAGACATTATCAAGGGGGAAAATAAAAGTCTAAAAATATATTTCTTTTAATATAAAAATAGCGAAGGGCTAAACCTGTCGCGTTCTGCATGTATATATAAATTGTCTACAAACCTCCATGTGTATATATATATATATATATATATATATATATATATACTAATAACTAGATCAGTTTGTACACAAGCGGCTCAATTATCTTACATATAGCAATCACTATAATATAGGCTACATATATACCTACTGTGTAATGCTGACATTACTATAAAATGACAAGACCTTTATACATTGCCAGTCAAGTGTTATTGACCTTACTTAAGGTCAGCCCCTTTTTTTTATTAAAGCTGGGGATAATTAAAAGGTCAGTCCCTTAATATCAAAGTCTGGGGATAATCCAAGGTCAGTCCCTTTATATCAAAGGCTGGGGATAATTTAAGGTCAGTCCCTTAATATTAAAGGCTGGGGATAATTCAAGGTCAGTCCCTTAATATCAAAGGCTGCGGTAATTAAAGGCCAGTTCCTTAATATTAAAGGCTGGGGATAATTCAAGGTCAGCCCCTTAATATTAAAGGCTGGGGATAATTTAAGGTCAGACCCTTAATATTAAAGGCTGGGGATAATTTAAGGTCAATCCCTTATTATCAAAGGCTGGGGATAATTTAAGGTCAGCCCCTTAATATTAAAGGCTGGGGATAATTAAAAGGTCAGCCCCTTAATATTAAAGGCTGGGGATAATTAAAAGGTCAGTCCCTTAATATCAAAAGCTGGGGGTAATTAAAAGGTCAGCCCCTTAATATTAAAGGCTGGGATAATTAAAAGGTCAGTCCCTTAGTATTAAAGGCTGGGGATAATTAAAAGGTCAGCCCCTTAATATTAAAGGCTGGGATAATTAAAGGTCAGACCCTTAATATCAAAGGCTGGGGGTAATTAAAGTCCAGTCTCTTAATATTAAAGGCTGGGATAATTAAAAGGTCAGTCCCTTAATATCAAAGTCCAGTTTCTTAATATTAAAGACTGGGGATAATTAAAAGGTCAGCCCCTTAATATTAAAAGTTGGGGATAATTAAAAGGTCAGCCCCTTAATATCAAAGGCTGGGGATAATTAAAAGGTCAGTCCCTTAATATCAAAGGCTGGGGTTAACTAAAGGTCAGTCCCTTAATATCGAAAGCGATAATTAAAGGTCTAATCCTTAAATACTATAAACTGGCGATAGTTAAAGGTCAAATCCCTAAAGACTATAAACTGGCGATAAATAAAGGTCTAATCGTTCCTGTAAAGGGCTGGCGATAATCAAAGATCAGACTTTATCTATAAAAAGGCTCTCGATATCTATATGCCACAGGTTTATATAGCACGTACTATATACATGGCATAGTGTCTACTGGAAACTATAAAAAACGGGCTAAGGTTGTATTGACAACAAAATGGGAGCTTGTGTGTTGTTAAACCTCACGATGTGAGCATGACATATTACCACAGATGTTTCACGACGGTACGACCCTTGACCACGACGTTACGACCCTTGGGCATGACGTTACGACCCTTGAACACGACGGTACGACCCTTGGGCATGACGGTACCACACTTGAACACGACGGTACGACCCTTGACCACGACGGTATGACCTTTGACCACGACGGTACGACCCTTGATCACGACGGCACAACCCTTGGGCACGACGGTACGACCCTTGGGCACGACGGTACGACCCTCTACCACGACGGTACGGCCCTTGATCACGACGGTACGACCCTTGTTGAACGTATTGGTAGCATCTTTAAATACGACCATTGGGTGTGATATTCGGGCCGTTTAAAAGGCCAGGTCATTAAACCTAATGATCGTACAATTATGGTCAAGGGTCGTATAGCCGTGCTCAAGGGTCGTACAGTCGTGCTCTAGTGTCGTAAAGTCGTACTTAAGTGGTTATACAACTCTGCACCTTGCGAACCTGTACCTAATATTATGACAGGAAAAACAAAACTATATATATCAATATATAGGACTGGATCCTGATCATGCAAAATGCAATCTTAAATATATAGGATGGGAGCCTAAATATGTAGGATTGGATCCTAAACATATAGGGTGGATCCTAAATATGTAGGACTGGATCCTAAACAAATATATAGGATTGGATCCTAAACAAATATATGACTGGATCCAAAACATATAGGATGGATCCTAGATATATAGGATTGGATCCTAAACAAATATACAGGATTGGATCCTAAACATATAGGATGGATCCTAATTATATAGGATTGAATCCTAAACAAATATATAGGATTGGATCCTAGACAAATATATAGGATTAGATCCTAAACACATAGGATGGGATCCTCAACATATAAGATGCAATCCTGAATACATAAGATGATAACCTAATACATATAGGATCAGATACTAAATACATAGGACCGGATCCTTAATATATAGAATTGGATCCTAAGTATATAGGATCGAATCCTATATATATATAGGATCAAATCCTAATACATATAGGATCGAATCCTGAACATATATAGGATCAAATCCTAAATATATATAGGATCGAATCCTAAACATATATAGGATCAGATCCTAAATACATATAGGATCGAATCCTAAACATATATAGGATCAAATCCTAAATATATATAGGATCGAATCCTAAACATATATAGGA
>JAUUDZ010008971.1:0-11658 GCA_032361705.1 Panulirus versicolor | reverse complement strand
TTCATGAGGTAAGTAAACAGACTAACAAGATGAGGCTGCGTGTTGGCCTCACGGGAAGGTTAGCTCCCACTTTCACTGGCTGGTGGTAGGTGATGGTGGCCAAGTGTCTCTATGTATTTTTGCCGTATTCTTGATGCCTCTTCCGCAGAATTCAATCTGTCTCAGACCCTTTATGTTTGTATCTCTTAACAGCTCCGAAATTTACGACTCTCAATATCTTCTCTGTCTCTCCCCAGGAAGTTTGAAATTATACATCGACTGCTTAATCCAAACTAGATTACAGAATGAAACAAATTTGGTTCGAGACGAAAATGAGAAATGAAATAGAATGTAAATATATGCATTCAGACACATTTATCTACCGATTTTCTCATAATTCTGAACGTTACCCGTTTGCAATGGGTGTACGTCACCCATGTACAAATTCGGTATGAAATTTCGAAAAAAAATTTTTGCCTTTAAATATATAAAGAAAAAATGGCTTTCTGTAGTTCCTTAGCTTTCGCAATAGGGTGAGTGTGTTAGTTCGACAATAAACTGCCAATAAACTGCTTCTTCTCTACCAGGGCCGGATGTTGAATGATGATTATCATAACCTCTGTTCAAAGGTAAGTGGTTTCATCAGCAGTCAAGCTCCAGTAATACTCTGTTGTGTCATTAGTTATGGCATTACATCATGGTTGCTAGTCCCCGAATCCTGGATGATGAGATCACACTCAGCGACACTATGAATACTGCACCAAGCAACTGGCACCCTACTTCCCAACGACCTCAGACCGACCGCGGTGACTTCTCAATCAGCTTACACTCAGTCACCTTCAACCTTAAAGACAAAGGAACCCACTTTAGACCTTAACAAGTCCTCCCGCCTTATTATCTCATCAACGATGGTGTATCTGCCTCTTCTAGCACCTCCACCCTACCTACAGGCTTGCACAAACTCATCAACGATAGTGTATCTGCCTCTTCTAGCACCTCCAACCTACCTATAGGCTTGCACAACCCCAGATTCCAACTTTGTGACCTGATCTGGCTGCCACTCCTCTACGCACGCATCACCAAAGGCAAGTTGGACAAACAATCATTGGTTCAGACATATGAGAATGCATCTAGCGCCTTGATGTCTCCTGACAATACATTATGTCTCAATGAACCCTTACGGACTCCTGCACCATCACTAACAGTCCACCTTGACCAAACTTTTCTCTCTGATGCTTCATTTCGCATAGGCGCCTTTAGCAACTCCTGGGGCATCGCCACTGCCTAGCATTATAAAAAGCTTGAACTATGGGTTATATGGCCACATCCTCCAACAATATAAAGAATATCCCCTTAAGTCAGGACATTACCCTGCCTCTCTCTTCAGCATAGGTTCCACAAGACCCAGTAGCCACACACCTCTTTTAAGTGAAACCTACCCAGCTTCCTGCACCTACACCACTACCATGGGACTTCTGCTAAGCTTACCTATGACTATCATCTCACCTCACCTTACCTTCCCATAATCCTGAATCTACAACAGCAACTTTACCAATACAAAAGAAGTCACCATGAGAGGGTACCCTTACGCTGGTGATTTCCAGAGTTGGTTTAAAGACATTCATACACATTCATATAGTGCTTTATTGTCACCTTTCTTTGACTCAACCATACCTAACCCCACCAAAAAAAAAAAAAAAAAAATGCCCAATGGCATCCCATACCTGCCTATTGTCTCTGTGATAGGTCCAGGTAACATTCATACCCAGCAGACTAATCCAGCAACTCTGACTCTTTCCTCTGCCGACAAAGATCTCATGAGACTGCCAACAGTGTTGTTTACCATTGTTCCTACATGTTCTTGGCTATGCCTCCCTCCCAGTGCAGTAACTGCCTCCCATCATGTATATGGAGAGGATAAGTGAAGAGGAATTGACCAGAAGGATGTGTGTGTCAGTAGAGGGAGCAAGAGGATAGGGACAGTGACACAGGGATGAAGGATGGAGTGAAAGAGGCTTTGGGATGCCAGGGGCTAGAACATTCAATGGGACAAGGCATACACTAGATGAATTAAACTAGGGCAATGTGGTAAATGAGAAATATCATGCAGTCAAGTAGGTTGAACGAGTGCATATGAAACAGTCAAGGTAAACCATGCAGCAGTCTATAGGTGGTTGTCAAACACAGAGAAAGCAACTAGAGTGGTTTGAGACAAACTAAATGAATGAACTGGACCTCAATATCATACTTAGTGATCAACTGGAGAGTGTTATGCAAAATACCTATCACATGAATGAATGAACTGGGCTTCAATACTATACTTAGCAATCAACCGGAGTGTTATGTTACATACTTAGCAGAACAAAAGAGATGGATTAATTGATGTATGAATCTGATAAGATGGCAAGCATTTACCATTTACAACAAACAACAGATCAGATAGTCAGTTCAGTCCTTTTAATAAATTGGTGTACGCTTACCACAGTTAGGGGTAAGGAGCAACAAGATAATAAGGGCTTAAAATTCTGATGCTTAATTCATGAAAAGAAAAAGACAAATGTTATGTTGCTGTGATGGTATTCCATCACCATTATCAGCCTCGGTAAGCAAATAATACTTGAATGCTGCTGCAAAATTTGAACCAAATGTTGAACAAGAGCAAAAGCCACTGATGCTTAAGACTGCCATGAACTGTAAATCTTGTTTTCTGAAGCTATAAGTTATGAAACTTTCCAATAAAAGGTATCAAGGTATTCCGAAGTGAATTCAATGCTCAGGACACAGCAATATTTCTTTCTCTCTAGTTATACAGTGACATCCTATTTCCTACCTTTAATTCTTCAGAAGCAGGAATGCTCCAAGGTGAATGCATGGATCTGCCAATAATGTCAATGAATCTGATGAAATGCCACCAGAGGGGAACTTTTCATATGGCTAGGGTAGCTATGCTCCTTAATGGTGAATTTTCAGTGGCTGATTATTTGAAGGTATGAGGCAGTCACTTTGTGTTGATAGCTTTGAGTGGTTGCCCATGTTATCACAACTGATAAGTAGTATATACACTTCCATAATTCACACACAAGAAAAATGCTGAAAGGAAAAGTAAAGTACATTACAGCTCTACATATATATATATATATTTTTTATACTTGACTACCATTTTTCACATGAGCAAGGTAGCACCAAGAACAGGAAAAGAAAGGCCACACCCACTCACATCCACTCTCTTGCTGTCATGTGCAATGTCCTGAAACAACAGCTCTCTATCCACAATCAGAGTCCATTGACTACTGACAGCATGTTGACCCTTTATACCACATCATTCCAATTCATACTATCCCATGCATGCCTTTCATCCTCCAGCATGTTCAGGCCCTGCTCACTCAAAATCTTTTTCATTCCATCCATACACCTCCAATTTGGTCTCCCCATTTTCCTTATTCACTTTTGACACGTATATCCTCTTTGTCAATCATTCTCCCCATACATCTAAACAGTTTCAGCACATCCTTTTCAGCTCCCTCATCCACATTCATTTTATTACCAGATCTCTCTCTCTTACCCTTTCATTACCTACTTGGTCAAACCACTTCACACCACATTTCATTTCCAACACATCAACCCTCCTCTGCACAGCCTTATCTATAGCTCATGCCTTACATCCATATAATATTGTGGGACTACCATACCTTCAAACATACATACTCATTTTGCCCTCCCAGATAACGATCTCTCTTTCCACACATTCTTCAGCACTCCTTCCATACACTCCTCAATGCACCCAGGGCCTTGGCTCCCTCCTCGACCTCACAAATCACTTCATCTTTCTCAGTTCCATCAACTCCTAGGTAACATTCTAATCCCATCCTCTTTAACTTAGCTTCACTAAAAGCCAGGAAATGAAAGTCTCTCTTGTCAAATATAGAATTCTCTCTCCCATCTCATCCAGGTTAAATCTACATTTAGACTTTCCAGCCTGAGCCTCAGTCACATATCTGTACCTTACAGTTCCTTAAAAGCCATTCTACTGCTACACACACATATGAAATTATATCGGAATAAATTTTGCAACTTTTGTGGCATTTTACTTTCTCTGACTATCCTTTTGTCCTACAGGAATCTACTTGACCAGCAACACATTCTAGTATCAGCCCTCTGAGACTTCACCATCTTCCTAGTAATGCCCTATCCAGTCAACTAGTTAAGAGTGGTCTTGAAAATTAAACCTGTATAAATCACAGTTTCCAGGGCAGGAAACAACTCACTTTTCAAGTATATGCCTGAAGACAGAAACTTATAGAAAAACTTATCATACATATATTTATATAAAATAAGTTACATAGTACTGTAATTATATATACAATTCATGAGCCACAAAATTTTTCTTATGCATGAAAATGTCAATATATAATGCAATTTCACTTATTTACAGTCTCTACTGAGGTCACATGAAATCCTCCTCATTATTACAACAAAAATAAACAGGATCTTTTAAATGATAAAAGGAAATGTACATGTTTTATAAAGTCATATTTCTGAATTTACTTCACTTCTCATCTAACATAATGCAGAAAAACTTTATCAAAAATGTTTTATCTTTTGAACATTCTTCGGTAAATTATCTACAGTAAATTTCAAAAAAGACTTTTCTTTGTTTAAGCATTACCAGCACTGTACTTCATGTCTGAGGCAATTTATTTCTGAGTTCAAATTCAAGAAAGGACTGAAATTCTTCTCTATTACTATCATCTACAGCTTCCGCAAGCTCAGGAGGAAAATGCAATGTACCATTCCGAACAGCTGCTAAGACACTCTGACGTCCAGCATTTACACTGCGAGAAAAATCTGACAACTCTCTGGGTCCCATTTTACCTTGTAAACGTGCTTCTTTTATCACTTGCCCTACAATTGTGCGCATATATATATCTGCCTGATGAACAACATTGCTGGAACACTTAAAACGTGCTTCTGCAATTTCTAATTCATGGTTCTCCAAAGGGGTTACAGGTGACTTAAAAGTATGGTAAATTGTATCCCAAACAACATGCAATTCCTCCAAGTTGTCAGACTTAAGAATACATGTGGAAAATTCCCAGTTGTGTTCCCCTGGTAAAGGAGGCTGTAGTTTTGCTGCCATTGTCTCAATCACTTCAGTAGGCACAGGCATTTCCCTCTGCAAATTTTGCTGAACAGCCACATCTATGGTACACTCTATGAACAGCTGACAAAATCCAACTGAGTGTTTCCTTGCTAATTGGAAATATTCATATCTCATGCTCCTATAATAAAAATTATCATCCAACAGAACAACATATGATGCATCACTTTCTACAACTGCATTTGAAAGATTGAAGAAACTGAGAAGACAGGTATTCTGACTTCTAGTTTTTAGGCATTTAACAAGCTCATCAACTTTTGAAAGCACAATACCTCTTGCATTTTTCCAAGTCTCAGATTCACTATGATTCTGCTTATCACTCTGCTTGAGTTCAACAAACTTTCTCTGGACTGACAACGGAATTATATCATCAAAACAAACATGAAGGATACAAAGCGTCTTTGCTACACATATCTTCTTCAAATAAGATGAAAGTTTTTTACAAACTGTCGACTTACCAGCTCCTGGTAAGCCTACTAACAAGACAAGAGCAACATTTGTTTCCATTTTACTAACTAATACAAAGTCCTTAATACAATTTCACTTTTCATTTAGTTCTTCTCCTTCAACCTGGGAGAGGTTGGTATCTGGTTCATCTTCAGCCATCATTTTAACTGTGTCTTGGGCTACATTCCAAGCAGTTTGAGCATCTGATTCCTCCTTCTCCCAAGCTTTCTTACCATTCTCATCACTAATGTTATCTGAATTGCCAATAGCAAACAAAGAGGCAGTAAGGCCTCTCTTTACTACCTCACCTCTTGCTGCTAAGATATCTTCAATATTCTTTTTCCCATCTAAATCTGAGAACCATCCCAGATTATCTGCCACTAAATGATTCTTACCACAGCCTTCACAAGTCACTATAACTACACCTTTTTTATAAGCCAGCTGTGAGATAGTTTTTGTTTGTCTTGTGTTACAAACCTTACATGTAAATACTAACTGATATTTAGGTTCGATTTTTGCTAGTGACTGCTGACTCCCATCACACTCATTTGCATTCTGGTTACAAAATTTCCGAGCTGTAAACTGATGAAAGATGTGATCAGAAACCCAGGATGTTGGCTCCAAGCTTCTTACATACCATGATGGTCTTGATTTACATGAAACAACTGTCCTACATAAGTTAATCCTTGCAAACCTTGATGCCAGCCTTACAAGTTGTGCCATGTCAAATAATGAGAACACAAAAGCACCACACAAATATTTATGTACTTTTTTACACTTTCTGATAACTATGACACTTGATGATCTTACATCTGTTTCTCAGCTTGTACTTGCTGATTTACTTCCTGTTGTTCTTGAGCCTGGACAAGGTTCTGTTGCTGAGCTTCCATCTGCTTGGTCATCTCATCAATACGTCTCTGCATGTAGATGGGCTGTACTTCAGTATAAACTGACATAATCTTGTGATTTACATTTATATGCTTCCCAACACAACGATCCACACAAGCAGTCTGAAATGGTACAATGATTAAAGTGAATAAAGAGAGACAATGATTCTAGCTATTATTATTACTATTATTACTATTTGTGAATCGTGCATGCACCCTCGCATATCATCAACTTATGTTAAAAAAAAAAAAGGCATCCAAACAGCAACAACACTTCTTAAGTATTCTGCTTCCAATCTAATTGAACTGTCAGTTAAGTCCTACACTACTGACATTACTTCTTTTAGTCTCAAATAAAATTTCTTATACAAATTATCTGCATCAATTTCCCTTGCATTATCTTGGAAAAAAACTAAATTTCTTTAAAGTTCTCAATAAATACTGTGCACCTATCTCTTTCTCAGTTTAACCCTTGTGCATTCAATAATACTTACATATTCCTTTTGGCAAATTCTTAATTACCATGTGCACTACAGTGCTATATCATGCACTTTTGTCATAACCTAAAAAAAATCTACCGCTCGTAACTACCCACTTAAAGTACCTACAACAAGGTTTTGCCAAGAAGGCAAAGCTCATGCATAGTATTCACCGCATGTCTTACTTGTTGGATAATAATGTTTCTCTAAAATATCAATCTTCAGCCCATAACAGGTTTTGCTAATTAATTAATTCTTTTTTCTTTTGCCACTGATTATGTGATGCAGCCTGTCCTGGGCTAAGCTAAAATTTGCTAAGTACAATTACTTTAATTCTTTACTAAGACACATATTAGTACAATAATCATCTTACCAATACAGGTAGCTAGTATACCACCAGCTCCCTCAAGACACACTATATGAATGAAACAAGATAAAGAAAACGAGAAGATTCGGTAAAAATTCAACTATACTTGCCTCATCTGCAGATAATGTGCGATCGTTAAATCCAGTTACACATAGATTGAAACAGCGTTCTGATATCTGATTGTAGAGAACCAAAAAATCCTTGAACTGGAAAGAGAAATGGAGATACTTTTGAACAATAACATGGTTTCAGTTGCATTTTCAGGGTTAAGTAAAGCTGTCAATGAAAAGAATAATTTCTAATAAAACACAAGTACTCAGATGGAAATATAAAATGATGAAGAATTTGAATGCGAAATATTGCTATCTAAACCATCAATTATAGATATGGTGTAGTAATTAAAGTTTTACCCCTACATCTATGCATTCAACGAGATCCTAATTCGCCCGTCCTAACCCTTAACCAAAATCCTGGATACGTGCACGACTGATACGAGTCTCGTTGAGTCTTTTCTTTCAAATGCATAATTTTCTCTATGGTGTTCCTAGACTGGAACTTTATTCGCGACACTACCACAGGTAACAGAAAGGCGCCTATCTTTTTGTTGTGGTAACATATGAGATTTCCCTAAATATATGTAATAGTCAAAATAACTATTTTAGTCAAGAGTATCCACTCAGGCCTCCCTGTATCGTGTAATTAATGTGAAATTATGTACATGATAAATCCTTCCATCAGTCTTACCTGCCGCACATTTGCTGAAACGTCAATGTCCATTATACTCCAAAAATCATGGATAACAACGCCTTTCACATCGGTTAAACAGAAACCTGGTTAATTCATTTCAGAATGGTTTACTGGCCTTTAGCAGGTGGAGCAATGTTGTGAGACGACGGCAGACGAAGCACTGGGAAACCAGGTGTTCGCTCATAAAGTTTGCCTCGAGTTGGTTAGTGAGCCAATCTTTCCAGCGAACATGTTGTCAGCGAACCTCTTTGTGCTGTCCTCGCTTAGTTTAGTACTAATGATGAAAATTAATGATAATGATTTTTATTGTAAATGAGTCCTGAGCTGAGTAGTGAGATACTGATCTAATATGTGTTTGGCAAGTTCATCCCTCAATCTATATTATAATAATTATAAGGCACTGATGTACATAGGCCTTAAGCCCCTACCCTTACACCCAGATGTACCTTATCTTTTGTCAAGCAAGTGTTTTAAGTACTTTTTTTTATTTCTGACTACACTTCTAATGATGAAAGTTATGTTATCATACATAGATACAAAAATACTTATAATGAAAATATATCTATATTTAAAACTCATTTGCCTTTCCCACTTAGGTGATGTAAGTGGAAAAACAAAAGGAAAATGACAACTTTGAGTGCATACATTATCTAACAATAATCTCATGTGTAACATATCGAAATCAGAAACTATCCACAAACCCCACAGACTACTTCATGATTTGAGTAGCTTTATAGGCCCTAGTCAACCCTATTGATAACATGTGGTCCCTCAATTACCACAAATCTTTAAGTTCTTTCCATTATACACTTGTCTCTTGCCTTACCAAAATGTTTATGACCCGACATCTCAAAGTCTTCAGCTGGTTCTTTCATCTTCTTGATGGTAACCCCATAACCCTTGCTCTCAGAGACATGTCATAATTTCTGGTTTCACTCATTAGCTTTAACTTATGAGGTGGTGCCTTTCTGTCTTCATTAAATTAGATATGATTGTGATAGTGATCATTGCTCAGGTCTAAATGAAACTACAAGCAAAAGAGACGGAATGTCAACTATAGAGTTCAGTAGAAATATCTGATTAATGTTGGCCTAGGTGTTAGGGGAGGGGTGGGCTATGTCTTGCGCTAGATACATTACATCTAATATAGAAATGTGAGTTTCGATGTTGTTAATAATAATGATACTATTTTTTACATAGAAATTCAAGTCTAGTTACCAAAATAGTGTATGTTGTTACTTTCAAGGCAAAATTTGTACTATTTGTAATGTGATTACTAAACACTTGGGATTCATCTCTAAACTTTGTATATATGTACCATGTCTTTGGATCAATTTGACAATTTTCATAACTTTTCAGTACTAATAAAACTAGTTTTCTATATCTATCTGTATCTCTTTAGTTTGTTCCCTTTGGGAACTCCCATAAAGAGGTTGGCCATGGAAAAGTCTCCACTTATCCCTCTCCTTAAATGCCTTCCCACATACATTTTTTTCTTTACATGCTAATAATATTGAATTCAGTTAGCTCTTTGGTAACATAATTCTTAAGACTTTCAATACCTTGATACTGAAAAATCTCTCAATTTAGTGATCACTCACATAGAAGACCACTTGTAACATCGAAAACTAGAGTGGTAGAGTACCAGAGGGAAAGAAATGGTGGAAGAATATGGGGAATGGTGTGCGTGAGGGAGGCATGTAAGGACAGTGATAAGTGGAGACTCTTTTGCTGTGGGCATCCCTTCAGAGGAGTTCACAGAGGGAAAAGGTGTAGGATATAGTATGGTGTAATTACAATTATAGGTTTTAATCTCTTTAATGGAAGAAGAAATACATACGTTTGTATGTCTACCTGACCAATGATTTAAACTAGTGACCAAAGAAACAACTGTGTCCATTTCACCACTTTAATAACGTACCAAGTTGAAAATGACAAAATCTTTTCTTTCAAAAGAATGATTTGTTTCATAAGACAAAAACCTCTTTTTTTGTTATCAGCTGTTTTATTTCATGAAATATAAATTTGTTTCTATTCCACGAAGCTTGCATGGGGAGAAATGTTATCTATATGTGTTAGCTGTATGCCAAAACAACATTACTTCAAACATTTAGATAATAGTGATCATATGAGCCAATTTATTGTGCCACATTGAAAGTGATACCTGCTAAAGGGATATACTTTGTGATATGGAGCCTAAGCTGTGGACTTCAGCTAAAAATCTAAGGCACAGTTTGAGTCTGAGCTGTTGGGGTAAACTTAAGCTAAATTTGAAATATGAATTCTGAGTTAAACTTCAAGGTAATCTGACGTTATACTCTTCCATTTTGTATGCAAGAAATACCTAGCCTGAAGGGTGTTTTAACCAGGTACTTGGTATATGCAAGAAAATCCATTAGTAACCTTCTCGTGTGGGCAAGAATTCAGTTTGTGCACCAGGTTTTCAAACCTTCAGTGAATAGTCCACACCTGCTGTTTCTCCGGATCCATCAACTTTCACTCCATGATCTGATGAACCTCTTAGCACCAGCCAGCATCTTATCCATCGATTTCTTGATGGTACACTTCCAGTGTCCAATGATGACATATTGGTATATGACTTTGCCCCATCCTCACCACACTAAACACTCACCACACCAACACTCAACCACCATGTCGTCAACATGAGCTTATTTGTCTGTTTCTGTTGGTGAGTAATCATTTCATATGTAATCAAAACAAGTTTTATTAACAAATTTTAATTCTTTTTATTACAGAGTATTAATATTACCATATCATACAATGTTATTAGTGTTGGAGTATACTTGCAGCTGAACACAGTCCAATACATTCACACATCCATATTTCACACATAAAATCTATAGTTCCCTTTTATGTGATTTTGCTCTTTTGCTAATCTTTTTAAGAACACATCCTGCTAGCACAGGGCAATGACCCTCAGTATATATGAATCAATATGTATACAGTGCATACATACATCGATATATATTATTCATTCATTATACTTGATCACCGTTTCCCGCATCAGTGAGGTAGCACCAGGAAACAGACAAAAAAAGGCCCATCCACTCATATACACATATATATACATAAATGCCCATACATGCACATAAACACACATATACATATCAACATATACATACATATACATCTACAGACATATACATAAATACACATGTACTTATTCATACTTGCTTACCTTCATCCATTATTGGCGTTGCAACATTTCCTGCATCAGCGAGGTAACGCCAGGAAACAGACAAAGACAGACCAATCCACTCATATACACACATTTAACCATACATGCTGACACATGTAAATATTAACACATATACATATCAACATTTACACATAAACACACATATCCACAGCCATATACATATGTACACATGTACATACTCACACTCGCTTGCCTTCATTAATTCCCTGCACAACCCCACCTCACAGGAAACAGCATTGCCACCCCCACATCAGCGAGGTAGCACCAGGAAAACAGACAAAAAGGCAACATTCATTTACACTCAGTCTCTAGCTGTCATGTGTAATGCACCAAAACCACAACTCCCTATCCAGATCCAGGCCCCACAGACCTTT
>JAUUDZ010008960.1:0-11659 GCA_032361705.1 Panulirus versicolor | reverse complement strand
GAACCACATTATTATTGGTTCCCATTTACATTAAACTTTTCAGTGACAGTAGTTTGTTAGATTGCCACTAGATTTCCTGGCCTATATATAAATGGTCACTGTGTTTATTGTACTTGTAGCAGGACAGCTTACTTCTGTTAATTTGCAAATCTTATGAATTCTTGTGCTTACACTCAAAATTTGTACATAGATTGCCACCCAACTGTTTCATCATGACTGTGCTCTCGGAATGTTTTGTATTTCTGTAAGTCTCCTTCATTCTGAATTCTCTCATAAAATCATGCTTTTATATTTGTTAAGGAATGAATTATCTTATATTCATTGAGATAGTTAATTCTAAGTCTGTAATTCTCTGTAATCAAGCTTAGTATATTCATATATATGTTTTTGTTTTATTTTTCTTTCGGTATACTTCATAAATTTGATAGTTTGATCTGTCCTCATTACGTTTTCAGAGTTACATAGCTTCATATGTTTGATTTTCCTGAGCTCCTTTCTGTTTCCATTAGCATTTCTGGTTTAGAAATTGTTTAGATTTAGATCTCTATTCATACTTTCATGTGGGATTTAATCTGTGTTGTAATTGATATCTCTGTATACTATTCTTCCCAACATGTTTTTCATTATTTTTGTAATCTCTTGGTTCCATCTCTGTACTCACTGTTGTCCATTCTCTGCTGTTTATTTTTGTGATCTTAATCTTTCAGGTTCCACTTTTCTCCATGTTTGTTCATTTTTTATACAATGGTCTGATTCCTTCATTTTACTCATATTAATTTGATTCTTGCTTTTGTTTTGCTTATAATTCTTCGTCTTGTATGAAATCACGAAACCCATGGAGATGATAGATGTCTTTTCCTGTTACCCCAATTACATTCTTGATATTCTGGATGTCTGAATTTACATTAACCTTGCCTTTACAGGTTCACAGCCTTTTGCATGATAGCTTCCATAATGCAACATCTTATTACATAAAAGAGGTTGCTTATTTCTGCATGTCATCAAATTTATGTCTTTTCTTTTTAGTCAATGTTTTGCTTCTCTTTCAGCTGTATTTGATTCTTCGTCTTTATTTGTTTTCATTCCTTTCATGGCCTGTTTGACATAACCTTCAATTCCTTGCTTTATCTTCACTCATTTTTCACAGTGATTCATCATTAACTTCCTGTTCATCCAGTGTTTTATTACAGTCATGACCTTCACAGTTCATTTCTTTTTATGAATTCCTTTCCTCATCACTAGTTCTTCCTGGTACCAAACTGGTTCATCTTTTATGAACAACTAGTCCCCTTCCTTTTCTTTTAGGGGGGAGGATGCACACCTTCTTTGTGCACAGCTTTTTTCGTAATCCATATGATATTGAAATTGGTATTTTCTAGCATCCTGTCATTAGCGTTTATTACAGTTTTGTTTTCTGGATAGTAACCTCTTATTAATCTGGCTATATCATTGTCCTTGGTGTCACCTTACGTCCTAGGCACCATAGTCTTTTAAGATTTCAGATCTCCTTTTGTTGTTATTCATATACATCTAGATATTCAGGAAGCTTTTCAACATAGTATATTGTATGTGTGTGTTGTGATGTGTGTAAGCATATGTGATTGAAGGTAAATGCGAGTAACGGTAAAGCAGTGGTGTTTGAAAGGGAACAGAATGACAGTATAGATTTTGCAAAACTGTATAGAGTGAAAGAAGAAAGTGTACTAAACTGTGTTTTGGATATGAGGAGAAAGATCAGAAGAGGTGAGAGAATTTTTTAAGTATTAAGAGCTGTCTTTGGTAAGTTTGGTGATATGGAATGAGAGGTAAAGGAGAGAGCAGCATAAGGTGGAAGTCAGTGAGTCCCTTAATAGAATGATGAAGGGTAAAGGTGTAAGTATGGAATTGACAAGAGGATTAGACATCATAGTACTCCCAACCCTGACCTATGAATCGGAAATGTGGACATGGAATGAGTCACAGAGGTCAAGAATCCAGGCTGTGGAAATGAGCTGTTTAAGAGGAGCATGTGGTGTGACTAGATGAAATGAATGATAATACAAGCAAAGGAGTTGGTGTGAGAGGAAGACCACCAGTGACATGGGGAAAAAGAGTGGAAGAAGACTGAAAGGAGAGAAGTAGTGGGAGAATGCATGGAATAATGTATACGAGGGTGGCATGTAAGGACAGGGATAAATGGAAACTCTTTTGCCGTGGCAACTCCCTTGATGGGTGTTCCCAGAGGGAATGGGATTCAGAGATATAGATAAAATAAATGAATTTTTGTGTTACATGTAGAATTAAACTGTTGTTTTCATGTGGTAGGACTGTGTTCTACTGCCTGGTCACTTCATGTTCTCCACTTGAATACCTTCTCTGTTATTGTTCACTTCACTAATACCTTATGTATGGATGCTGATGTTGAGATTTTTTGCCAAAAGATGTAGCACTCACTGCATGACTTGCTTGATGAATAATACTGTTGCTCTCAGCTAACATTTACAGCAAGATTATCAATCCAGGATTGAATTGAAATAGTGTTTATCCATGTGTCAAGCCTTCTTGTAAATGTTTCTGTTGTTGTTGAGAGAAAGAGAGAGTACCTAGAGGTGAGTATGATGAAAGTCTGATTATATGACCATGTTAGTACTTACAGCTGGTCAAATGGATGGAAACGTTGGACACTCGGATGCTTTTGATAATACTTGATAATGTATCTGGCACTACTTTGCTCATGCTGGAAATGGTGATCAAGTATGAAAAAATTATGAAAGAAATATTGATGCTTAAGATAATTCTGAATTCTGTTAAAGAAATATTGAAGAAATTGAATTGAAAAAAACATCTGTATATTCTTTCTTAGTAGTTGATATGACATTGACAAAGGTAGGTTAACTGGACTTCTTTTACACCTGTGTGAGGGTAATGATTTTGCATATGTTTAAGATGAATGGTAGGCATAGGGAATTTAACACTGAAGGTAAGAGATTAAGGAATATGGAGATTTAGGGGATGTGTAGAATTCTAGAGAAACTTTTATTATTTGAATGGGACTAAGTTGATATCGTCTTGTTTTTATTGTAGGAATTAAAAGATGAGGATGCATTTATATTCTCTTATTTCAAACAGGCAGATAAGTTTCATGCAGCCTCTGCTGCCATGGGTTCAGCTCCTTCGACACCAACCATCGCCACATCATCCACCTCGCAATCATCCAGCCCATCAGTCACAGCCAGCAGTCCTCCAGAAGTGGCTATACCCCCAGATGCTCCCATAGTATTTGATCTCCTCACATCACCAGAAGAAACATTTTCACTAAGTCTTGATAGGTTAGTATAAAGATCAGTTAAGCTAATATATATTCTGTCTTAATGATCACCTCTTTCCTATCATGCGTGTAAGCTTCCTTTTATTTCACTTGTCAAGGCCAGTTTGATCTGTTTCATTCATTGGTGTGTTAATACTTGAAGCCACTGTCACAGTGATTTTACTTTTAAGGGTATCCTTTGAAGGTATTTCTTATATATATTTTGCTTTTCTCTCCTTATCTTTGGGATAGGAGAGAAAGATCTTTATACTGCCAACATATTCCCTGCATTTCATGGAAGGTGACAAAGAGGGGCTGGTGCATAATGCTGGAAATCCTGCTTTCCTGTATTACTTTCTAAATGAAGGAACAGAGCGATGAGCTGAGCGAGGAATTTTCCCTCTACGGCTCAGTCATCTGTTCTTGATGCTACCTCGCTCATGCGGGAAATGGCAAGCATGTATGAAAAAGAGAACTATCTTTAGTGATTGGTTACTTGCTGTAATACCAAACGGCCACCAGATGAGGTTGGTCAAACACTCTCTTAACGAGGTCAAACGAAAATTGTGTAGAGAGTTTTGAAGCTTGCAGAAGTGCATGTAACCACCCCTTTCCCCCTTAACTACATCACCTACCATCCTTTTTTAGCCTGAGCATGTAAGAGTGCCTATTTGTATTGTGTATTTTCTCATTCATACCATTGTGTAGTAGTGCCACTTGCCTAACACCTCTGAAATTTTGCAAGAAGTGGAGAGATGTAGTCCTTCACTTGAATTATGTGTGGCTCTTAAGGGAATCAAGTTTTGTGTAAGACCTAGAATGAATCCAACAAGGTCACACATTAAGCTTCACCTTTAAATCAACATGATCCTGTTTAAGAGCAAGAAAATTCTGGTCTGGCTTTTGCTTAAAAGCTTACTATCTTATTTTTCAGTAGGGTGGTATGCTAAAATATAATGTAAATCACTTATTGCCCATAATTATCTGAACAGAATTTATACTTTATCAGTAGAATGTAGGTCTTTGCCTGATATCACAGCAGGATAACACATTCAGATATTTTGAATTCTCAATGTCTCTGTATCTTTTAGTGTCCAAGGTCCAACACTAGTGACGAGACAGTCGTGGAAGAATTCTTTTTGTTGGTTTGACTATCACATAGGTGCAAAGATGACTGTGAGAAGTACATCAGCAAGTGTACATTAAGGAGGAGTGTAAGGAAGCCTAAAAACCAGAGACAGGCATAAGTAAGGGGAAATTATTCAAGGCAGAAAAATGGCAACACTGTAATGTTTGAAGGATAATGTTAAGTTTGAAAATATGCAGCAGACCATCATTTGTGCTGCAATGAATATGGTTAAAGAACAGAACAATTACTTGGAGAATAGGCAAGCCTTAACTTCTCTCAGGTAATCTTTATTTGATAAAATGTTATTTTGTTGAACAGCCTGTGTGACTTTGCATGAAAAGCCATTTTTTCAGTATCACAGGAGTTCTCTGTTGAAACTTTTTTTTTCTTTTTAAGTATCCTAGTAATTTCACCATATGTCTCATATGTCATCTTTCTGTTATCATACTGAATTTAAGTTTTCGCTAATGATATGCCACTTGTGATCAAGATAACCTCTGCTGTGCGAAGTTGTAAAAGTCACTTAGATCCAAAATATTAAATTTTTTGATGTAGCATATTGTTAGGTGTAACATTTGCTACTTCTTTATTGTAATACATGATGAACACATTATTGCAGTGAAGAGAACAAGAAAGAAGAGACAGATGAAAACAAAGTCCTTGAAGACAGCGAAGGAAGCAACGTCTTCACTGTCCGTTTCCTTGGCTCCATGGGCGTCAATGTAGACAAAGGTGAGATAATTAGTATGTGATGAAGGCACACCGAAGATGCTCTTAATCATTCTTGACAAGTTTTATGCTCAGATTGGTTGGAACTGTACATGAAGATCTATTATATGAAGCTCTAGCTCTTTTCCTTTGGCTGTCTCTTTCATTGGAAAATGCTTTTGAGTCTACTTTGGAAACACTTGCAGAGGGAAAAATAACAGATCCCATTAACTGCACTAGCAGGCACTCAGGGCAGTCGCAGGTCTGAGAATACAAGAGGTAAGCAGAGACCTTTGAAATCAAGTTAATGTAAGCTAGAAGTATGAAAACATTAGATGGTGATTGAAGTTTTGGTTTGGAGACTTGACTGACATATTTATAGATGATGCGCTGCACTTTAGGTGAGGGGGGGGCATTGTGAGTTGATTGCCTGCTTGCCATGTATGCTCCTTTGTCGAACCAAATATATCTGGGAGTGGACTTGGCAGCAAATGGAACCATGGAAGCGGAAGCAAGTCATAGGGTTTGGGAGGGGGTGAAGGTTCTGGGAGCCATGAAGAATGTGTGGAAAGAGAGAACATTATCTCGGAGAACGAAAATGGGTATGTTTGAAGGATTAGTAATTCCAACAATATTATATGGTAGTGAGGAATGGGCTATAGATAGGATTGTATAGCGGAGGGTGGATGTGTTGGAAATTAAATGTTTGAGGACAGTATGTGGTGTGAGGCAGTTTGATTATGTAAATAAAGGGTAAGATAAATGTGTTTTGATGAAAAGAGTGTGGTTGAGAGAGCAGAAGAGGGTTTGTTGAAATGGTATGGACATATGGAATGAATGAGTGAGGAAAGGTTGACAGAGAGGATATATGCATCAGGTGGAAGGAACAAGCAGAAGCGGTAGACCAAATTGGAGTTGGAACAATGGAGTGAAAAAGATTTTGAGAAGTTGGGGCCTGAACATGCAGGAGGGTGAGAGGCATTCAAGGAATAGAGTGAATTGGAATGATATGGTATACTGGGGTTGACTTGCTGTCATTGGACTGAACTAGGACATGTGAAATGTTTGGGGTAAACCACGGAAGGTCTGTGGGGCCTAGATGTGGATAGGGATCTGTGGCTTTGGTGCATTACACATGACAGCTAGAGACTGAGTGTGAGCGAATGTGGCCTTTTTTTTGTCTGTTTTCCTGGCACTACCTTGCTGATGCAGGGGGTTAGCGATGTTGTTTCCTGTGGGGAGGGATGGTGCCTGGAATGGATGAAGGCAAGCAAGTATGAATATGTATTTGTGTATATAGATATATGTCTGTGTATGTGTATGTATATGTGTATATGTTGATATGTATATGTTTGTATATGTACATGTATGAGCGTGTATGTATATATGTGTGTATGTGGATGGATGGATCTTTCTTCGTCTATTCCCTGGCGCTACCTCGCTGGCGTGGGAAGCAGCGATCAGGTATAGTAGGTATATATAGATAGAAAATTGTTTATGTATGTGTTAATGAGTGGATGGGTCTTGACTCATCTGTTTCCTGATGCTACCTCACTGATGCAGGAAACGGCAATCAAGTATGATAGATATAATTACATTACCTTACTACCCCAGGAGTCCCTTTTATCTTCTATAGGGCTTCCAAAGCACTTTAGGCAGGCCTGCAGGTCATAAAGTATGGTGATGTTGCATCAGTCTTCATTGCATTTGTTAAATCATGATCACAAAGGGTCTTGAAACATATTTGATCAGTGTTTTTTATGTTACTAGGATGGGTGGTGTGCAGAGCATAGATGATGAAGGACAACTTATATATGTGTAGGTAGTGTGGTTTAAGATGGTTGTGTCTGGTAGGGTATTGTTTGGGAAAGTGAAAATGTGCAAGTATTCTTTTTTGACTAAAAAGAGGGTGGCCCTGATGTCACTAGGTATGGTTTTTGAGCAGGCTCTCTTACTGCAGTTTCTCCTTTTAAAGAATCACGCTGCTATTTTGAGACTTTTCCATGTTCGACTTAAAATGAGGCGAGAACCATTTTTGAGGCATTTGCTTAGTTGACACAAAGTGAGAAGAGGAAGAATCCTTTTGTTTTTTTATGAAAATATGATTTTAAAGCAATGATTTGGTTTCAGGGGTTTAAGTCTTCATAATTTGAAAATACCTCATTAAGGTCTTCTTGTGTGGAGTATGCCCCAATTAAATCAAGGCCTTTTTGTGCCAGAGGTGGAGCTCAGTAAGTATCCATTTATTTTCCCATGCCATCATTATCCTGTTTCCTTTTCAAAATCCATCTCTTGAATCATGACAGCAACAAGCTTAAGGTACAGATTTCAGAGGTTGGTGAATGAGGTGGCCAGGAGATGCCACCTCACCATTGCTTCATAGATATCAGAGGCTTTGACTGGTTGCCCTCTTGTTGGAGGGTCTCCTTGAATGAGTATTAACTAGTCTCATTGATATTATCGTGGTCAAACAGGGTGAGCCCTTGAGAATACACCCTATGAGCAAGAGCTCTGTCTAATTCTCAGTGGGCTCTGCCTGTTGTCGAGAAATGATTTCTGGACTCCAAATTAATCTGTATTGATAATGCATTTTCAAGCCTCAGGGAGTCAGATCAGTTATAATAAGTGCCTCTGCAGCTGTGCGTCAGGTACTGTAAAGAGAATTCTTTCTTTCAGTGATTAGTTTCCGTGGGACAGCCAAGGTAAATTGGCAACAGGAAACAAATGGATTGCTTGATTTATATGATAGATTCAAGATGACTCAGTTTTAAGAAACAGCATGATATGAAAATATGTTTGTTCGTCATTCTTGAAAATGAATGTTTTGGCTGATGATTATATAATTTTAATACTGTATATTGTTCATGCTTATTTATTAGTTATTATGTGTGAGCAGTTTTTATATTTTTGTCTTATGATTTCACTTTTTCATTGAAGATTGATTATTTGTCATCTTCCTTTCAGTTATTACTTTCATAGATGGTGAGTGATTGCATTCAGTTATTTATAGCTTTTGAATAACATTACCAAGCATCTTGTAAATGCATTTTAGAGGTCTTGTAGTTGGTCCCTGATGAAGTTGGTTGCACTGTTAAATGTCTTATACTGTCTGAGTTACTTTTCAGGTAAAACTTAGTAAGATGTCTTTTAATATAGTTTTCAAACTGTTATCTAAGTGTAGATGTGCCAGTTATTATGGGCATGAATGAGGATACACACATTGTAATGGCTGTCTGGTGTAGTGATCTTATGTAATCCTGATTATTTATTAGCTTTACAGAACTTCCAGTATTCACTCCTCTTCGTGAATTTAGTCAGTACGTTATTTATTTATTTATTGATTTATCTATGTATTAGCTTTACAGAACTTCCAGTATCCATTCCTCTTCATGAGTTTAATCAGTTCGTTATTTATTAACTCATGCCTCTTACTTTGCCATTATTACTGAAATTCTTATTTATCCCCTGCCGTCCATCTCTGCAATAGACAACACAACAGTAGATATGAATAGAAGGGAGAATAAGTCATGGATCATGTTCAAGTGATAAACTTTCTGCAGCCGAAGTGTGTTGGGTGGGTAGTATTAAAGCAAATTTTGTCATGGGTGGGGGGGTAGAAGTGATTGCCATATTGAATAGTTGAGCTGAGAGATCTCAGGATATTTATTTACTGTTTTCAGTGATTATGTAGTAGGAAAGTTTGGCTGATGATTGGTGCTGAAGAGCTAATGATGTATGCTCAAGATGCAGCTGTAATTCGAGATTCAGCTGAAGGGCTAAAAACATGTATCAGATTTGGATGGATATGGAAAATGTAATGGTTTAATGTCTGTGCAGAGCACTTTTGTTTAGATCTGTGTGAAAGAAAAAGTGTATGGAAGCTGAATGGAAATAGTCTTGAAGAGGTAGGAAAATTAACTGTAATTGTATTGCAAGTACAAAGGTACGGTCTTATTTGGGTGTTGATGGCCCTGGCTTGTAGTCAAAGACCAGGTCATTATACTTATGGGTCATATGCTGTATATGTTGTGCTTAAGGGTTGTATGTTGTATACTGTCGTGCTTAAGGGTCGTATATACCGTAGTGCTTAATGATGTATGTAATGTTGTGAGAATGTTTCTGCTACTCATTCCAGTGCATGTAAGTTTGATGTGGATGTGAAATATAAGTTGTCATCAGTGTGTTGTCACTTGCGACACATATTTAAAGAGGACATGTGGGATTGTAGAAGCTAATTACACTGCAGATACAGAAATCTATGGGAGTATTTCAAGGAACCAGGTGATTGTAAAGATGGAAAACTTGATTTGTATGAGTTTAGTGAGATGAGTTGCCATTTGAAAGGGCAGAGACAGGAAGAAGGTGGGATGAAAGTTTGGGAACATATTACATACTATATGTACTAGAAAAACCAAGTTGTACCCTTTTTAGATTGCATGATCCATAAGGATAGAAACATGTTAAGTTTAGCATGTACAAAAAACCCACTAATGTTTGTTCGTATATTCATTATTACTCAGCTCACCATGACAGAGTTGAATTATCATCATTCCAGTTTATGTTCCTTAGGGCATTATGTATATGCAGTCCGAAATTTAATGATGGTGAGTTTTAGAATTTATAATAATGATACATATCATATACACTATACAATCAAATAGGATTTCTTGTCCCATCTCTCTGCAGTATTACTTCCACATTTTCCCAAAATTTACTTTCTCCTGTGTTTATTATCTTATTTAGATCTTTCAGATCATAATCTCATATTTTTGATAAAGAAAATTATAGAATTACTCAACTCGCTGAATGTTCTGTAGTCCGCCCTCCATTTTGTCATGATAATCTGCTTTACAGTGTTCTCTTTCCTGAATATGTCATTACAAGTATCTTGTTGTTGTATACTAGTTTGCATCTCGATTTAGCCTCACATACAGCAATCTAGGGGTGATTAGTATTCATTTCTTCCAAAAATATTTTACTTTTGCTTTATTAACATGTCTGTAATATCCATTTCAAAGTTTCTCCTTTTATTGTTCATTCCATGAGCTTTCTTTTTAAATTGACCATAAAATGTATTCTAATTTTCACTATGTCTGTTATGTCCTTTTGAATCTTCGGAGTGTAAGCTCTTGGAGTTGCAATATAATACTGTGTGTAGTTTTAGGCAGATATCAAGCCTAGTTTTGTACATAAAACAGCTGACAGAGTTTGAAATACGTTCTTAAATAATGTTCATCATGTGTGTGCCCTTCAATGTATGTTGGGAGAGCAATTGGTCAAGTTGAAAAGATTGATGAATCCTGTGTTAGTGAAGTGTGAGGTAGGTTTAGGTAGGCAAGAGGGTGTATATTTTAGAATTTTTTACTCTGAGACAAGCAGTGGAGAAAGTTTTAAAGAAAAATATGGTGTATGCAGCATTAATGGATTTAGAAATGGCATAAGATAAAGTGAATTGGGAAGCATTTTAGGAAGTTTTGACTCTGTATGGTGTGCATGGAAGATTTTTTTATTGTTATGAAGAACTTTTACATTGGAAGTAGTGCATGTTTAAGAGTTGGCAGTGGTTTGAATGGGAGATTTGTAATAAAGGAGCACAGTAAGGTTGTGAGATGTCATTGGAGTTAATTGAAATGAGATGAGAGCAAGTTTGGATGATTGTAATGCGATACATAACAATGGAGAAACAAGCTGATGATACTTTGTTGTGAGCTAAATTATATGGGGAGTTGGATAGATTCATGGGCTATTTTGATGATATTATTAGGAGGATACTGAAAGCGAATGTTTAGTGAGGATGGTAGTGGGAAGACTGAAGTCGAAAGCAGAGTCATGCAAGGGAGAAGAACTGGGGATGCATAGAAAGCTCTATTGGATATAAAAGTTTAAGCATAGAATATGGAAAAAGCTTTGCTGAAGGATTACTTGTCCCATTGCTGATGTATGGATGAGAAAGCCAAGTGTATGTAGAAAAGAAAATGTGAAAATAAGGGCAGTACAGATGAATGATCATATGCATTGATTATTTGGAATTCGGAGGAGAGATAGTATAAGCATGGGGGAAGGATATATAACATTAAGTTATTAGAAAGATGCGTCAATGAAAGTCTGTGGATGATGTGGTCATGGAGAATATATGGATGATGCTGGGTTGGCTAAAATGATATAGAGCAGCACAGCAGAAAATACATGGAAGAGAGAGATAAGCCACAGAAGAGAGAGAAAGATATAGAGAGAATTGATTATGGGGCTAATTGTATTTTGGATGAAGATGTAAGTGAACGATTAGGGATCAGATGCTGTGGAAGCATTTTGAGCATGGAAGTGTGGATGTTGACATTAGTCTCAGCAGACCAAGAAAACTTATTGTGTTAAGTGAGAAAGTAAGATGCACTTTTATGAATATGGAAGTCCTTTTATTTTATTGTAGCAAACTACACGTGGGTTGAGAATATGTGTGAGCGATGTTGTAGAGGATGTATTTACCTGACCCATCCCATGTTGTGGAGGATGTATGTACCTGATCCATCCCATGTTGT
>JAUUDZ010008948.1:0-11659 GCA_032361705.1 Panulirus versicolor | reverse complement strand
ATTTGTCCTCTGCACTGCTGCATTTGTGAGCTAGGATTTTCTCTCCTAATTTCCTGCTGTTGGGTTCCCGTCTACGTCATCCACTTGGTGACGTTCGCTTCAACTTAGCAGCAAGGCCCCCTTTTACCTGCCTGGCTTTAAGTCTCCGTCTTTACAAACCATACGTTAACGTCAGTCCACAGTCCTCCCCCTGTACCAGTCTGCAGTCATCTCATTCACTCCTGTTGTTCCCACGGAGCCAGCCTCGCAGTCCGGGCCGCCTCCCCCTTGCAGACGGACCTCCACCTCGGTGACGTCACAGTGACAGTTCCCAGGACACGGAAGCTGCATAACGGAATTCGCTGTTGCCGCTACTGCTGCTGCCTGTTTGATTCAGGCCATGAATTACACTACTGAGAAGTTCAAACATCACTCGCTACAACACTAGGGTCGTACATCATTCGCCACAACATTAGGGTCGTACATTACAGGCTACAACACGGGTCGTAAATCACTCGCTACACCATTAGGGTCGTGCAATACACGCTACAACACTAGGGTCGTGCATCTCTCGCTACTACATTAGGGTCGTACATTATAGGCTACAAGACTAGGGTCGTATATCTCTCGCTACTACATTAGGGTCGTACATTACAGGCTACAACACTAGGGTCGTACATCACTCGCTACAACATTGGGGTCGTGCATTACACGCTACAACACTAGGGTCAAAAGTCAAACTTGCCAGTGCTGGAGTACATTACCTTACATAAAGATGTCTCTTTTGCAAATAACATTTACATAAATATTTCATCTAATTTCAGCTACATGCTGGTCAGTCATGCAACCATACCACGTGGTGCATGATGATGTTCACTTTTTGTCATTGTTTTATTGCAAGGTAAACTCTCCTGGCATGATAGCTCACCTTCCTTGTCACTGTTATCTGATGGTTCCATTCATATCGTACTAGGGAAGAACGTCAAGTATACTGGATCCGATCCTTTGCCCTATCAGACGTTTATACATATGTCTCAAAAAGGGGTTCCAGTTTGCTAGAGGGAGAATTTTCGGCGAGACAAACTTAACCCTAACCACTTCACAACATAAACAACTCTATCTTGCCGTGTAATCACTTAATCAAACATTAGCTAAACCTTCAAACATCAGCTACACCTGTATTACTTACTATTGGTCGATGTCTGTACGAGAGGCGGAGTTATCTGTCTCTGCTTATTTGATTTACGACAAGTAGTTGGAGTTTAACATCCGAGAAAAAGTTGCATACGTGGGAAATTGATGAATGGAATTTCTTTAAAACACGCTCGGATCATTTAAGTTTGACATGCAAAAGCAGTAGAAACCCAACCGAATCAGGTCAACAATTTACATGTATGAATGTTAATGGCACGAACAGGCCTCGTTCTATTATTCATTCTATGTATCACGAACGTTGACATATTCGTTTTCTACCAAGGACTAAATCAGTAGCTGACTTCCGTTTTCTAGTAATAGACGATGAAAAAAAGAAAACAAAAAGAAAATAATGGCCTTGAGGCTCAGAGAGAGAGAGAGAGAGAGAGAGAGAGAGAGACCAGGAAGTGACGTTGTCGTGATGATTATATACAGTGGTGGCGAGTTAACAACAGCAGCAGGTACAGACAAACCATCCGGCCTCTGACAAACAGAGCTACAACATAGTTTCTCTGTGTGTTTCGTTTCTCCGTCGCGATTTCTGGCTTAATGGCCAATTAGCTTGCGATGGCCATTAACTCCTGCAGCATATGTAAAACAGAGTTGACAGTGCAATCATCATTATCTGAGACGCAGAGGACTTCATCCTTTCGTGAAAATTATTATCTATAACGACTCAACTCTCAAATACAAATTAAATCTTGAAATTTCTAATGGGAAATTCAGAATGATTATGCAGACTGAGAAAGGATATTCTTTTTTTTCTCTCATTTCTACCAAGTTGTAAAAAAAAAGTATTCAAAATCAAAGGTAGATATGATTATGATAATCCAGGACTGAACTTTGACATGTGTATAGATTATACACGATATTCGGCTCTTTACACGATGTGGTGGATTAATATCCGTACTGAGCCGCCTTGACAATAGCTGTGCTATCTTGGGGTATGATAGCTTGACCTTGGACCCGACCCATTAGGGTCAGATGAAAGACTATCATACCCAATGGTCATTATGCTGTGCTGAAGGGTCGTTCGTCTGTGCCCAGGTGTCAGGAACCAATCCAGTTTCTAGCATACTATCATTCATCATGGATAAAAAGCACCATACTATCATTTAACGAGTAAACTACCATACTATCATTTAACATGAGTAAAAAGCACCATACTATCATTTAACATGAGTAAAAACACCATACCATCATTTAAAATGAGTAAAAAGCACCATACTATCATTTAAAATGAATAAAAAAGCACCATACTATCATTCAACATGAGTTAAAAGCACCATACTATCATTTAAAATGAGTAAAAGGCACCATACTATCATTTAACATGAATAAAAAGCACCATACTATCATTCAACATGAGTAAAAAGCACTATACCATCATTTGACATGAGTAAAATGCACCATACTATCATTTAACATGAGTAAAAAGCACCATGATATTCAACATCTGTAAAAAGCACCATGATATTCAACATCTGTAAAAAGCACCATACTATCATTCAACATGAGTAAAAAGCACCATACTATCATTCAACATGAGTTAAAAGCATTCAGCCACGGTCCCCAAACGTTCAACGTCTTTTTTTCCGTTTGCCTTCAAAGAAAATTGGATGCCTGACTATCTTGCCCTATTTAATAGAGGACGGAGAGCCAGCCGCCGCAACAGCTCTATCCTTATCAGATCCTTGCCTGGCGAGGTAAATCCCTAAAGCATTTTTAGAGAATTTCCCAGGCACACTGGATATCTAACTGTTTCGCCTGACAACAACAAGTGATATTCGCGGTAGGAAATGTTACTTGACGGTAGAATGATGATAACCTTGGGAGTCCATCAGCCGAGACGGTCAGCGTGGTGGGTTTGTATGATCCTTTATAAAGCACCTCACACCCTATGGCCTGGGGAAGACATTACAGGCAATCGCGTAGCCTGTATGTAGACATATACAAATATAGGTGAGTTTAAGGCTATATGCGACAGGAGGTGTTGCGTCAGCCACAAATCTAAAACATCGTACATCTTATATTGTGCTTGATCAGTGTGGTGTGTGGCCTTTTATAAACTTTGAAATCGGTTTTTAAGGTTGGTTTGGTTTGGTCTATACCGTCAACTGCCGGGGTACATCCACCAGCCGTTAAAACTCGAACTCCTTTAGATGTTAATTCAAAAACATATCCTTTTTCACTGAGGATGTAGCCTATGGTTTTTGTGGTAAACCAAACCTCCTTGTTATTTATACCCGTTGCTGTCCTCGCTCATAGACGCTGCCAGAAAATATATGTTCATGCTCTCAGTACCACAGTTCCAGTAACGAGCCTGACTTAATTCACCTGTAAACTCCTTTTCCGTAATACTTCAGAAACTTCAGAAACGCCTAAAGACTCGCGTTTGATTAAACAGACAGTAAAAAGTTGATAGATAAAAAAAATCTAACATGAAATGATTTGGCGTCTTTTATGGTCGCCGTCCATCAGAGGCACTACAGTGGTTCTTACAAAGGGCGTCACTGTAAAACAAAGTAGAACAAAAAATGACATAGAAACTAATTGATATGTTGTTGGTTCATTTGCTGTATCCACGAATGACGTCAGCGACGAAGTATTAAAGACGATGTGCAGCCTCGCCCTGGTACAGATGACCAGCCACCGGGAACCAACTCATGAATGACACATGACATCCTACACAGACCGTTCCTCACTCTTCGAAGATGACTCAACACGTATCGTCACGTCATCATACATCCATGTAATGTAAATACTCGACTTCAGGCAACATCCTCCATGAATCCCACGTTTAATAGATTAACAGCCCAGCTTGCTATCATGAGGTCATGCCCACCGCTCCCGGTTTAGCTATGATGTCACTGATGAGGTCACCGCTACGTCAGATGGAATGTTTACAGCGTGATCTTCATTGTGGAGTACCACAAATAAATAATGCTTTTACTAAAGCTTTATGTCAAACAGTTCAAACATAAGGTGGTAGTAGGTATCTACTGGCATCGCGTATACATTACTTTTTACCATGTTGCCTGCAAATGTGTCTGGTACACACATACAAACAGAAAAAAAAGCGTTTAGAAGAGCTGCCGCTGGTGGTGAGATCACCAATGACGTCAGCGAGATCCATGACGTCAGCGGTGTGTGTGTGTGTGTGTGTGGTACTACCTTGGCTGTGGTCCACCAGGGTCGCGGAGGAAGGTGAGAGTGATCACGCTCCCAAGCACGTGTGTGTGTGTGTGTGCGTGTTGAAGCTGATGCATACGTGCGAAGAGGAAGTTTTAACCTTATTTGAGTCCCTTTTTCTAACCTTGCATTTATGTAAGTTAAAAGATTTCGACGATCACTACCATTAGCCACAACAAATGGTTTCATCTGTCTGTTGCTGTCTCATTACCAAAACAGTTCACAAATTGTACTTGACCCGTTCCGTTAAGTTTCCTTGTTGTGTCTAGTCACAAATTTCCTTAGGATTATCTGTTTTCTACGATTGCCTAATAGCTAAAGATTTCGATATCACTGAGGAACTTCAGGTTACGGTGCATCGCCCCTTGTGATTCTCTGTCTTTCAGTGTGAGCAAGTCTGTTGGTTTGCTTTTACCTCAGGTACAGTGTCTGTCGTCTATCAATGAACATCTGTCAATTCTTAGACGAGGAGAACAAAGTGGTAATGCGTTGTAAATATTAATCATGGTCTCACCTAAGTTCAAAATATCTTTAACCTCACATAAGTTCAAAATATCTTTAACCGTCTTTTTCGTATAAAAAGAAGGCAATTCTGATAACTTCCTTCATAACCTGTTCAATATAGTTTTGGTGGCAAACCGTCGAGCATACATCAGAGTGCATTGTAGACCATGTGAATTTAATCTGGATAATTTCAAGAAGTCAGTTTTCTCAACGTGAAATGGTGAGAATTACCCCGTTGGTCCTACACTCCCAAGTTATATCATAAGCAGTGTTAGAGGCCAAGAGATATAATGAGTCGTAGGCTAGAGGACCACAAAATTGTAAGATCGTAAATATCATAAGGTCTTTTAAGGAGCTACGCCGACTGTAGAGATATTGAATTTTTGTTGAGGTGAAATATTAGATCAACAGACCACCATTTACGAACACGAAGTGCCACAACTTAAGATCAGCATAAGGACATGTATATATCCATATTGAAAAATACAGCCAAGCAGTGCTTTTTTTTTTTTTTAAAGGCTGGCTATACCCTTGTCACAGAGCAATCAATAAATCGAGATAACAGGACACGGTCCATTACTCAGTAAGGCATTGACATTGCATATGTACACAGAAACAAAGAAACAGTAACGCACTAGAAACATATAATAAAAAGAATAGGTACTTTATTTTAGTGATAGTGTTTCAGTTTCCTTCATTATGATTTTTCTATAACAAACTAGATCTCTTTTTTCTTAAACAGTCACATAGGATTCAATACACACTTGAAAACGATTTGGGGTTTATTGCGCCAATATATGAGTATAGTTCACTTTGCTCCCACAAAATAATAGCACTGCAGTCCAATGCAAATACTATATCTTCTAACTTTGGCCGGGAGATCGGAAATAGCCTAACTTTTCTTGTAAGTGTGTTAAATTTGCGAATATTGCTTCTATTTGCCATTATGCCAGACACTAGCGTTTTCTTTTGCGTCAAAAATATCATTGTTTACAATTTAGCCATTCATATAAACGTTAAATCATTTTGGGCTATGAATACGTAACTCAATTGATTAGTCAAGGTCAGGGTTTAGAAGTTTCTCCTGAAACAGTAAGCTGAGAAAAATCATAGCTATGCTAAATTGATATGTTACCCGTGCAACGAAAAGCCGTTTTCTTTGTTTTCCAACACTGAGAGGGTTAACCAAACGATGCCAGATAAGATTTTCATGAAGATTTTCTGTCAGGAGGGAGGACAGTCTACCCACCTGGACTCCATAAGTACTTCCTTGGATGAACGAAATTCATCCAGTATCATCAGATAAGTTTTTGCAATATGGACAAGATCATCGTGCAATTGATATCAAACTTTTATACTGTTAGTGCATGGTTTCAAGGCAAGATTTTTTTTCGTAACTGTCCCATGGAACTTGCTTTTGGACACCATTTCTTTGGATTACAAATCCTACCGTTATGCTGTGCAAAATGTTGATATGTGTTCATCTTATAAGGCAACCATGTTTGAGCGTCACGCCACTCTGCAAAAAAACGTAAATAAACACGACCTTTTTCAACTGCCTAGCCCTCCCACAAGTGGCCATTCCCTTGCGGTTCTCCAGCCGCTTTCATGTTTGTATATTTCCTCATTCTTATCTACTAGGGAATGTTTTACCAAGTTTTATGGTGATTATCAACTAGCTTTTCCCCGATTTTCATAGCCCTCACCACTATCTCAGTTATGCAAATTACATTGCGCAGGTTCATACAATAAAAAATACTTTACTGATACCCATTTCGTCCAGTTCCATAAAGAAAATACCTAAGCCAAACATGGTCAACATTATAGTGTTGCATTTAATGACAAATTCTTTATTTGTACTTGGTAGAAGTCCAGTTTAGCTCGGCAGTTTTTAGCCTTGTATACTGAGTAATTTTGTTTTGCAGCGCAAATATACACTACAGATGATAACAATTGGAGATCAAGATTTGGATCATTAGATTTTGATGAACGACATAAAATAGTGATACTTGGGAAACTTATAGGTTTTGTTAATGAGAAAATATGTTTTATTACCGTAAAAAAGTACCTAAAGCACAGTATTACAAAAAGATTTTTTTTGTGTGAAGAAATAAGGATTTCATGCTCTTCAGACACACTTTTAAGCATTCCATCTACTAAAATATTCCTTTTCAAACACGCAGCTATAAAGATCCTTGTTTGCTAGTTAATGCTTCATTCATCTCCAACTAAATACTTGAATACACATTCACAGAGCAAATATAATGTCATAATGTTCACCTAGAGCAGGTCAGCTGTCTGTCTCCAGGGAGGAAATGGTCAGGATTTTCCTCACAAAAGTCTATCAGTCTTGATCATCTATAGGTAAACACCAAGAACAAATACATCTTCATCACGAATTAATGCAGTAAAATTTATACAGGAATTTTCAGTTTAGCTAATAAATCCTGTCGGTAAAGTAGTAAATAGCTCAAATCAGACTGTCTTATAAGGTATATACTTCACACCTTACGATTGGCTTGCTTTCCCTAAGTCTGATTATTGTGATGAAATGTTTTCAAGTTTTCTGCTAATTTACGTGATTAAATCATGTATTTTTCTTTGTCTTCTGAACTTATCCACTTCCGACCACTGGCGTCATCAGCAAAACGCATCTTAAACTTTCTGTTATATCTTTGTAGGATATCATTTCTGTCAACAGTGTTGAAGCTATTACTATTTCTTATAACATCTCTGTTACAACAGGCAGTTCTTTTTGCCGCTACTCAGAGTTTGTTATATGAAAAATAAAACTGTCTCTTTAGTTTACATATTCATGTTACATTTCGGTAATCTTTCTGGTAAGATTTTATAGTTCAGCTTGTCAAGTTATGATAAACAGTATCCACCCTCAGTCCCTGCATTAGTTTCGTATATGTTTTTGTAGTGTACAGTATTAACGTGTTTTTTTTTGCTTTTCCCCGGCTTTTATGTGATTTAGTATAATAGTATATAATGTGCTTTAGTAAATATTTTAATGACTCTTTAACACTTATTTCACAAGAGATCAAACCTATAGGTCTAGACTATTTCAGATGAGAAATCCTCCTTTTTTTTTATGTTGGTGACGCATGCCAATATATGTACTTCTCTGTGACCAGTGACATCTTTGGCTTTGCTGCTGACTTCTTCCTCTTTTTTAGAAAAAAAAAAATCGAAGTTTTGTCCAGCCCTAGTGCTGAGTTTCCTTTGAGCTTGGCGAATGAGAGAGAGGGAAAGAGTGAATTACAGGGACTGCAGAACTTGTTATTTACAGGAAAGTTTTATAGAACGCCTCTTAAAAGCTCTTCCATCCAAAAATTTTAGTATTCGTCTAAATGAGTTCTAATTTCTATTAACAAAGACGTAATTCAGAATAGGGAAGGATCAACCACGCCTATTCATCACCTAGACATGAATTACTTTTGTGTTCATATCGACTTTTTTCTCATAATTCTCTCAAATGATTTTCATTTTTTGTCTTTAGGTGACTAAGTATATGAGTTAGAAGAATCAGTGAGGAAACAAGGGGAAGCCTAGGCTTAGTCGTGTTAGTATCAGGGGATGATTAGCGTATGTGTTAGAAAAATCAAACTAATGCAAAACGTGGTCTAAATTTTCAGTGTGGTCCAAAAGTTGTTGATTCTATTGGTCATCCGGGAATAACGAAGAATGATTACCACGAAAGGTATGATGATTCCAAAAATACAAAACTTTTTCCTTGTGCATGTTTGGCAAGTATTATTAAATGTATGAAATTTTTGAAATGAAAAAGGTATACAATATGTAGTTAAATATATGTCATGCGCATTGTCAAAAAAAAAAAAAAAATCCAGCTCAAAAAATATACTCTATGAAGATGCTTGGCAAATATGGTACAAACTGGTCCAGGTAATCTCTGAGATTATGATCTGAGATTATAACACTAATATATAGTTTTGTAATTACCTGCAGTCAGAAATAAAGTACAAAGTAGAAAAGAAAAAGCAGACACTAAACACTCCAAACAAAATACAAACAAAAAACCTTTTGTCCTTTGGAAATGAACAGCCAACATAATGCGATCGAGAATTTCTTCTTGGCAATACAACAACCAACCTTTTCAATTGGCCTTCTTAGTAAATTTAGGGAGACTATCATGTAAAAAGATTAAATTCTCTCACACGAGCTACTTGTTCAGTGGACGGATATACAACGGAACATTTGTACGAAAATGCTCGTTTGTTTATGATTTGTAGGTAATGCTGTAATGGGACAGCATTTAGTACTCTATCGAAGAATGTTGCAGAGTCAGTTTTTCATATACCATCTATTTCTAACCGTCTGTATAGTCCACCCTTGCTAGGTCCCATAATTCTCCTGAGGACTATCATCCTTAGCCTTGACCTACATGGCTGGCGTGACGACGCCTGCAGAGCCACAATCTTCCCAACCTTGCCATGGTCATGCAAGACGCCCCTGTGGCTTCTCACTCGTGAATTTGATGGTCATGGACACAGTGTTCATTAATTCAACGTTACTATATGAATTGAGGATTTTTTTATGACTTAGATAAATGTCGTTTTGTTCCATGTATATTCTACCGGACATTCAGTCTTTGATGTAGAATTTCTTATCATGTCAGTACGGATTCACTGCTCGGTTCAGACGAGTGCTTTGGACAGGAAAATGTTGGGAAAGTAATTACGCATTGCAGACTGTTT
Organism: Panulirus versicolor; assembly: GCA_032361705.1. NCBI lineage: Eukaryota > Metazoa > Arthropoda > Malacostraca > Decapoda > Palinuridae > Panulirus > Panulirus versicolor. Next base: position 2,069 of record JAUUDZ010008948.1, on the reverse strand, counting down.
TCGGTGCCATTGGACACGGCAATCTCTCTGTCTTCGTTGTGACAAACGAATTAAGAATACAGCGGACCTAAAGCTAAATGATGAAGCTTAATAATATGTTGATGAGTACCCTTACATTAGAGATCGTAGACAATATCAGCACAGGGATGTGAATATTATCCGGTCATCATATGTGTGTATGAAAGTTTAGTGTTCAGAAACGGGCAAATGTTTGACGCACCACTATAATTTTCATACCTCAAGAAAGTATGATGCAGTAGATATATCTTTTCCAGATACTATCGCAGTTCGAGGAATGCTAAGTATGAAGATAATTCTAGGAAATAGGATTTTTTGTTTTGTCTCAAAAATGTTTGGAACGATCATCGAAGGGCAAAATATTTTTAGCCTACAGTTTAGTTCCAAGCAAAAGCTTCCGCCACCATTTTCCGTCAGGATAAAGGCTTTCCAAGGTATATTTGAAATGCATTCTTAACGATTGCTGCAAAATCATGATCTCTAGTTTGTCCGAACTTTTTTTTTCTATATAGATAATCGCAGACAGCAAAGAAATATGCCCAGCAATAGCTTAATTGAGGCACGAACAAAATCTGTCGGGAATGCAAGAATGTGGGGCTGATTTTGCAATGAGGTGTTTGCTTAGATTCCTCCTTATTTGATATGATGGGTCTGTTTGCTCTGAATTTGGCTTTAGTCTGACCTTTATTCTAAGCAGTTTTAATGTCAGTATCGAATGCGCACGCTCACAAAATGCATCCACATACGCACGTATACTGCCGCAGGAACGTGCACATGTATGTGATCATATAGTAACTTGTTCACGGATAAGCTTGTGGGTTCTCATCCTATGTGGGCATATGTGTGGTTCATGCACGAACATCCAGTTGTAAATCTGAGACGAACATGAATGTACGCTTGCATACGTGGGACTTGGAAGTCGACAGTATACCTAACCTGTCGCCTGAGCTCCCACCTTAGGAGTATGGTAGACGTATATACTGTCTGATGGCAAGTAATTAGATCACGTTCATGTGTTTGGATAATGAAACCCCTTGTATTAGGGCAAAGCTAGAATATGCTTATCAAGCTTGTTAACTTCACTGAGAGGCACGAAGAGTTAACAGAGTAGGTGCATACAAGGGCATCAAAGATGGTATTAGAAATAATGAAAAAGAAAAGGTAACATTGAGAGGTTAGAGGCCATAAATTTTCTACCATAGGAGAGAGTAGCGTAAGGGATTACTTGATAACAACTATCTTTTTTTCTTTTACTATTCTGGTGACAGAAGAAACATGATCATAATAGGATTTTGAGGAAATTTTAGAAAAGAAAGTACTTTTTTACATATGAGTATTGGATGAATAAAAAAGAAAAAACTGGTGAACTTGTGAATGTTGGGAGGACATAAGTTTGAAAAATTGCATGAGAAAGCTTAAAAGATGGGGCCCATGAGTGCAAAACTCCCTTCCCGCACAATACAAATTACAAACGCGATTTCCCTTCCAGCCCCCTTCTGTTTTCATTCTTTCCCAGTTCTTTAACTCAAAACTCGACCTTGGAAAGTCTGAAAACATACACACATTTAACTGCTCAGTAATTTGTAAAAAGAAAAATAAAGTCAGTAAGATCTATCTAATTGGTTAAATCAACAACAAATGTTTTCAAGAGAAAATGTAGTCTGCGCAAACATATAACATACACAATGTGACGTGTGTTGCAAAAGGCCTTCCTCGTTCCTTGTTGCAACAGATCAAACGTTTAGGCCATGTATAGCGTTTCCATCATAACACACACACACACACACACACACACACACACACACACACATGAATATGTAGAGAGACTCAGCTCGATTAAATCATTTTGGCCGTCCTTATATCTTTTGGAGATAACATCACAGGTCAACTTATCACCAGTACCCGTAACACCACGTTACATAAAAGCAACAACTCGCATATGACTTCCCCCAACCCCGTCTCGAAAGAACATCTTGATACGTTGTGCAATCTCCAGCCAGCACCCTCCTGCCTAAGGGTTACCGAGGGTGAAACTACCCATGCCATGGGAG
>JAUUDZ010008926.1:0-11660 GCA_032361705.1 Panulirus versicolor | reverse complement strand
GGGGGAGGGTGTTGGGGGTTGGACTGGACGACCTGCAGGGGGGGGGGGGGGTTGGGTGTAGTAGGATCGTCACCATCCACCCATCTCCCCTGGCCTCCTGTGGTGGAGAGTATGTACTGGCTCACAAACAGTACATACCCCTGGGTCTTGGGCAAGGCGACTGACTCCACACCCCCCCACACACCCTGGCTTTTCCTTAGGGAATGCACCTCTCACTCCCACGTCGTAAATAAAACAATCGAGGGTGTGTGTGTGTGTGTGTGTGTGGCGTACAATGAGTGGTGGCAGGGCGGGTAATAATGTGGCGAGGGTCGGTGGGTGTCTTGTTGCCTTTTAGGAACTCAATTTTTTCTTCAAACAATTACTTCCTTCGGTGAGACAAAGGCTATTCACGGGGCTTTTCATTGCAGTCACCCATTTGATTTATGAAAGACTTCTACTAAAAGCGTCATTCCAGGGCTATGGAGAAGGGAAATGGGGACGGTGAAGCTGTGTGGTGAGCTGGGCTGGACGGTCCAAATATACGACGTGCGCCGAAGGATATATATATTTTTGTGTGTCCCTCCGTCATGACACCCTGAGTGTGAGTCAGGAGTACCACGCCAGCGGCCGGGTCCCCTGGCCTCGCCTTACTACCGTAGTCTTCACCTCATGAAGGGAAGGTGGAGGTATTATTGTTATTATTATTATTATTATTATTATTATTATTATTATTATTATCAGTATTACTCTTCTTCTTCTTCTTCTTCTTCTTCTTCTTCTTCTACTACTACTACTACTACTACTACTACTACTACTACTATTACTGCTACTACTACTGCTGCTGCTGCTACTACTGTTACTACTACTACTACTACTACCACTATTGATAATGATAATGATAATACTTGTTATTTCGAGTTTGTTACATTTATTTTCGTATTCACATTGAAGAAGTCACCAAAGACTGAAGTCGTGGTGCCTGCTGGGTAAAATGGCCCCAGTCATGTACCTTCATTGGCCCACCATCCCCAGCTCAAGGACGACACATAAATTTCCCACATCTCACCTACGTTGCTTCCGTTATCCTCACCGTCCGTGTCCTTATGTAGGTGGCCACGACCCGAGTCGATTTGCTATGTCCTCAGTAAGGTGGTGGGGTCCGTGAACACCCTCCACAGACCCTCCCCTAGGGCCGTGGTAGTAGGGGAAGGTATGTATATTTGGTGGAATGTAATAGGGTTGGATATTTGTGAGGCGAGGAGCTGCGGAATGAGATGGGAAGAGAGTCAGAAATAGATTATATTTGACACGGGGAAATGGCTTCGCGAGCTGGCTGGGCGGACGCCATCCGCTGATGCCATTAACAATCACCGTCTCGTGTAAGCTGACCTGAAGACGAGACGATTCACTCGCCGTAGCTCGACTCCGGGGGTCGAACCTTTTGGTTTGTTTATGACCCATTGATTTCAACCTAAAGGGGAAGAGGAAGGTGTTAACGGGTCTCCCTTCAACACAGACATATTCTTAAAATATTCAGACGTACAGGGTGCCAACGCAGCCCTCTCCTACCTATATACCTGGGGCTACAGGCCAGTACATACAGGCAAGAGTCCCAGGTACTCGCCTCGTGAGGCACCGCACCAGAAGTGAAGCCTCAGGGGTCCACCGTGTGTGAACCATCATCAGGTGAGCAGCGAACGAGGAAGTCTGTAGGGGACCCACCAGCTTACCTGTGACTGTGTCTTCGCCTGTGTTCTCCTCTCGTTCTCGACTCTGCCACCAACATCCGTGCACATCGTTCTGTATTCTGTAACCTTTTCTGTATTAGGATAAACTGCACGTTAGTTTATTTCCTAGGGCGATCGCCTGATATCGTCCATGACAGTCGACCAGATTCAGGTCAGCTGACAGTCGACCAGATTCAGGTCAGCTGACTGTCGACCAGATTCAGGTCAGCTGTGGTAACTGCTAGGACCACGTCTGTACATCGCTTAGGACGCGCGTCAGCACACACACACACACACACGAACCTTGGTCCACGGATGCACGAACTTGATCACATGAGCATTACGAAAGTCAGCGTAACAGACCATGGTCTGTGAGTGTAGGGTCCGTGATACATGAATCGTAGCTCACGAACGAACCTCAGCGCACGAAGACACTAACCTCAACACACATGATATCTCACGAATCTCAGCGCACGAAGACACTAATCTCATCACACGTGGAAAGACGAACCGTGAGTCTGGAGAGCTGGGTACATGATGAACCGTGAGTGTGAGACGGACGGGAGCTGGGGATCATGACGAACCGTGAGTGTGAGACGGACGGGAGCTGGAAAGATGATGTGAGACGGGAATGATGATGGCAGTAACTGACGCATCCGGCTCACATGACTCAAAAAAAAAAAAGAAAAACTCAAAAGCATTAAGGAAATTGCTGATTGGCCGATATTACAAGTGCCATCAGGACTCTCAGATCACCGAAGCGTATTATATAGATGATGAGACAGATGTAAATATCACCACAGAGGGGAGCTTAGAATGATCTATCTTAAAGAAAAAGAAAGGGATTAAACCTCTCCTTGTACAGGGCTGGTATGGCCTCGGGGAACCAAGTACGGAGGTGTTGGAGCAGGTGTGGCCAATGTTGATAGCGCGGGTGTTCATGTTGGACACTGATTGTGTAGGTATTCATGCTGGTATTCTGTGGGATACGTTAGTCACGGGGGTGAGTGTCATCACCAGCGCATGTGGGTGTATGAGAAGGACAGAGAACAGACAACCAGTTATCTCTTATCTCCTGGAATACTGTAATAAGTGTCGTTGGTTCCTTATCTATATGTATATGAAGACAGGATAAGTAAATGCTGTATACTCCTCCCCAACACACCACTGCTCGCCGGAACATGAACTGTATAGGAACACCCTGTTGTGTAGGAGAGGGTGGGGATGTTGACGCGGTAATTCTACAGGAAAGGAGGACCGGAAAAGACTTTGTTGTCTCATTGGAATCGACGAATACTCTGGCGATGAAGTATTCAAGCCTCTGTCATGTCCGTGAATTAGAGTTAATGTAGTTGCTTATGATCATGCCATTCTTGAATAGAAATCAAATGATAGGCTTCGACCTAACGTTATGTGGTGAAGTTTAAATGTTATAAACTGTCAGAAAAAGCCTTTGCTCATATCAATATTAAATCTTCTTCGTTAAGCCTCATAATGTTATTTTGTGTCGTTGTCTCCGTCTACCGTGATGGGAATGTTATATTAACATTTTTTTTTTACCTAGGGTTGTTGTGATGAGTAAGTTTTGTGTCTTTCCCACCACAGGTTTTATCTGCCATTCTGTTTGCCTTATGGGCAGCTGTAGGTGTTACAGTACTCTGCCTGGATGCTGGTGTTGGTGAGTCCTGCTTGTAGATCATTGATGCACAGGATCCTCGATATGCTAAAGTTCTCACACTGAGCCAATTCGGGTGTTTCCCCATTGAGTACCAGCCATGCCATGTTTGCCATCCATCACCTGCTCCGCGATCCATAAGCGTGGTGTTTAAATTTCCGACACACCTGTGATCATTCTACTGTCCCGTGTAATGATATTTCTAGTACCGAGAGAAACACAATGTTTCTAAGGCTTTGCCATAGCTTAGGTTGAACCCTTGTTGAATTTAGATATTGATATTGATTTTCATTCCCCATGATAATTTATAGAAGGATGGTTTGATATGTTTTTCCGGTCGGTGTATCTCATCACAGCAATCTTGTTACGTACAGATACATATTTACCTTTGTGTGGGGGGAGGGTCATAAAGGAGGCAAGCGCTTGTCTCGGGGTCCAGCCTGGCTGCCTTTGATCAAGCGGGGTCGGGGTCGGGGCAGGCAAGCACGACCCCGCCAGATTATGCTTCACTGGCCTTATTACCGGCGGTATGAGGGCCTGGCCGGCCATCCTCCTCCCGCTTTCCCTCCTCCGTGTCTCCCGGCCGGCCATCCTCCTCCCGCGTTCCCTCCTCCGTGTCTCCCGGCTGGATATCCTCCTCCCGCGTTCCCTCCTCCATGTCTACCTAGAGGAGCACTCCAGTAGCTCACACCCCTCCCCATGTCCTACATCCTCTTGCACCAGCAGTGTTCTCACAACTCATCTGAACTACCCTCCGTTATTTTTCACAAGTGGAACGTGTTGTGTTTATCAGGGATCTTTCCACGTTGGGTTTTGCTACGTACACCTGGTCTTTGAGGCAGCACCAGCGACTGGCCGTGTTAGCCCGGTTGTCGAGGCATCCACGTGTGCTACCGACACGTCCAACCCTGATTATAGACACCGAGTTCTGGTGTCCATTATGGATCTGTCTAGTTCCCACAGCGTAAGAACTTGACATTATAAGACCAGTGACGCGATTTTAGATGACCTGAGCCTCACTAATGTATGTTAAGCAGCCTTCGCTGACAGTGGCTCACATGGGAGTAGAACGGCTGGATGTGTGTGTGTGTGTGTGTGTGTCGTGGTGAAGGGTGGTGTATGGTGTCGAGTGTATGGGTGGAAGTATGTTGTGATTTGTGATGGTGTTGTGCAGTGGAGTTGTGCGAGAGTTTTGTACGTGCCGCCATAAACGCGGATGTTCGTCACTGTGCTGTTATTCCACGTAGCTCGAGTCCCTTGAGGAAGGCAAAGAGTCTGGTGCGTCAGTGTGAAGCAGTTTATGTCGTCTGGCCTGTGAGGATCCGATGTGAGGGCGGGCAGCGATGCCCTCCAGACACACCCGACGATGGGCAGCGGTGCCCTCCAGACGCTCCTGAAGACGGGGTTGCTCAGTTCCTGTCTTAGAACAGGTGGTTATGGAGCCTGGTACTGGTGGGGCCTGATACTAGGGTACCTGCCACCACTATCCACTTCACACTCCACCCTCCTTGTAGGGTGCGGGTGGGTCATGTCCACATCTAACCCGTCACGTGACAGGGTGCGGGCAAGCTGTGGCCACGCCTCATCCATCACATGACAGGATGTGGGCAAGCTGTGGCCACACCTCATTCGACCCGTGACAGGGTGCGGGCGACTGGATGGTTAGTTGACGAGTTTCATTCATCGACCTACATGCAGTGGCGTGGGCATGACAGTACAGACACTCGTCCAAGCTTGAGTGTACGTAGAGTTAGAACAGGTGAGCCTGAGGCAGGCTGCAGCTGCAGCAAGCTGTGTCCGCTCCTCGGACGTTTAGCGTTGAGATGATGAATGAAGGGACAGTGTCTCGCGTCCTTTGGCTGATGGCGAGTGACCCCCACCAGCGTCAGTTCTCCAGCTGTCAAGAAGGGTTTTTTTTTCCTGAGGAACACGAAGGAGGACATGACATACCTCATGTAGAGGCGGGTTAGGAAGAGTACCCGGGGCTGGTAAACAAGTGAATGATGACAGCAGCAGCAGCAAGCGGTTGCTGTAGATGTATTAACCATGTCCAGCGTATGCAACACTTACTGCTCAGTATTTGCCATCAACGTGTGACTGTACTGTGTACTTTATGGATCGTAGGTTGACTTCCAATTAGCACTAGGTGGCCAGCCTGACACATGAAATGGCCACATGTGTATCAGTGGTCTACAAGGGCTACATGTGTATTAAAAAGGTCTAAAAGGGCCACATGTGTATTGAGGGTTTAAAAGGGCCACATGTGTAGCGAGGTTGTATGTGTTGCTTACAAGTATCTTTGATCACCTGAAGGTGTTAAAAGACGCTAGCGGCCTTAACGACCCCCTGGTAGTTGATAGGTCTATAGCCCAAAACAGCCAACCACAAATGCAGTGTTTGGCAGTGAGGCGAGGTGGCTCCCACACACTGCATGAGGTAGTGTAGGAGGGAGGGAGGTGGGGAAGGTGGTTGGTGAGGACCTCGTCCAAGAACCAGGGTCTTCAGGTGGACGAGGGAGGAGCATTCTCTCTCTCTCTCTCTCTCTCTCTCTCTCTCTCTCTCTCTCTCTCTCTCTCTCTCTCTCTCTCCTCAGTCTTAGATGTAGTACCTGAGTGCATGTTGTCCTCGACCTTATTCCCTCCTTCAAATGCCTCGTGTCGTCCTCGACCGTGTTCCTTCAAGAGCCTCATGTCGTCCTCGACCATATTCTTTCAAGTGCCTCATGTTGTCCTCGACCTTATTCCTTCAAGTGTCATGTTGTCCTCGACCGTATTCCTTCAAGTGCCTCATGTCGTCCTCGACCGTACTCCTTCAAGTGCCTCATGTCGTCCTCGACCGTATTCCTTGTGAGTGTTGCATATATCGCATCACATGTGAGTGTTTCGCCTACCGCACCACGTGTTGTGAGTGTTGCATCTGCCGCACCTCATGTGTTGTGAGTGTTGGGACTGCCGCACCACATGTGTTGTGAGTGTTGCGTCTACCGCACCTCATGTGTTGTGAGTGTTGCATCTACCGCACCTCATGTGTTATTAGTGTTGCATTTACCGCACCTCATGTGTTGTGAGTGTTGCGTCTGCCGCACCTCATGTTGTATAATATCACTGACCTGGGCCATTATTCTAATACAATGCGTGGGGGCCCCATTCTGGGAAGACCCCTTTTCAATTGCCACAATTACATATTCAGGATCTAATTGTGAGTGGAGAGATGTAAAGAGTTTAAGCTTGGATTTTCCATTAGTGACAAGGGCTTGCTGGCTTGTGTGTGTGTGTGTGTGTGTGTGTGTCTGTCTGTCTGTCTGTCTGTCTGTAATTGCTTATTTGTAATTTACAGGGAGGAAGTTCTACTTTCGTAGGACCCTCATCTCTTGAATATTCACTGTTGTTCTACAAGTGTTTTAACTTCCGTATTTCTGTTCGTATTTACAGTCTCGTCACACTTCATTCCATTCCTCCACCAGCCGTATTTGATAAAGGTATTTTTTTATTTAATTTTTGCATCATTTCCAATAAGTTTCCTGCTCGATTATCATGTCATGTCCTGTGGTGGTTGTATTTATGTGTCCCTCGTGGAATTCGTGCACTGTTGCGTCATCAGACTGGTTCGAAAAAAAATGTAAGGGCTTTGTGATCAGGTCACCCCTTACTTTTCTCTCTCTCTACCTGATGGACGACACTGTGGCGTCTAAACGCTTCACTATACTTCATCACTGTCAGTTCTGGTCTTGTCGTTTTCGACCTCCTCTGCACCTCCTCTACCAGCTGTTTGTGCTACTTTGATTTCGGCGAACACACTTGTGAAGCACATTCGAGTTTTGGTTGATTATAGGATGAGATTCATTTGCCGAATGTATTTTTTTTTTTCCTTTGTCCTTATACTTGAGTGGAATTCTAGTATTTGCCAGAGGACAGTTTGTCTCCTTTGCTGTCTTCCTAACGTGGAGCTTTGGCAACAGGATTGGGACAGTGTCCACTCTCTCTCTCTCTCTCTCTCTCTCTCTCTCTCTCTCGCACATACACAGATTCCTGGAGTTTATTTCCCGCTGGAGGATACTGATCTCGAGGCCAGCTGTGACTTGTGTTCCATCTTCATTACTCTGCACTGATTCGGGTTGACTTTCTTCCCGCATTGTATCAGACCGTCAACTTTGGAGTTTGCTTGTGTCCCCTTGTACACTTGTGATGTTCTCCTCACCTTTCGAAGTCCTTTCATTCAACTGAGTCACGTCATGAGCGATGGTCCCAGGAGAGGCCCTTGCGGTACACCAGTGGTGACCAGCCAACCCATTTCGAGAGGGGCTCCTCTGAGATGCGTCCTTTGTTTCCCCTCCGCTAACATAATTTTCCATGCACCGTAAGAGTCTCCTGCTTATCCCACCTTGAAGATCCGGCTCATTTACCACACCTGCTGTGTGGTCCGGTGTCAAATGCTTTCTGGCACTCCAGATGCCTACAGTCCAGCCAGTCTTCCCTATTATTCACGACGGAACCCCTTCCCTAAGACGTTTGTAACAAATGACTTCCTTTTCCTTTGTCATCTCTCACTCGGGAGGTCTCTTCTACGCAGGGGGTCATTCACTTGCTTTCTCATTACCTTTTAAGAGTATCTGACGTAGCCACACTCTTCACTGAGAACGGTCTTGATTTCATCGTCATTTTTCCCGTCTCCTTCCTTCAAGATAGGTAGTTTGCTCTGCTCCACTCCCGTGGCACTTTACCTCCCTGCCGTGGCGTCTTGAAAATCATTTCAAGTGGCTTGTCGGGTGTGTCTGCACACTCACGGAGCACATAATGGAGAAATTTCAGCTGGACCGAAAGAGGCTTGTATAAGTCTAAGTTCTGTAGTGCCTTGTTTTATCTCGATATTGAAATGTTTTCTGAAGACCTCCTCCCCATCGCATCCCAGTGGCGTTGGTGCCTCAGTGGCTTCCACTGTGAAGACACTAACGAGCTTGATCGTCCTGCTTTTCGCATACTTCTACATAATCCTATATGTTCTTCCCCTCTCAATTCCTTAGCCTTAGTAGCCATTCTTTAAGAGATGGTTCACTCTGGATGAACATACGGAAATGTTTGATCTTATGGCTTGCCTTATCCACAATATTCATTGTAGAATATCATCTCTCTCTGCTCCTCTTGCCCTATTCTGCTATACTGATTTCTTCCTCTCTCTTGTACCTTGCAAATGCCAGAACAGGACAGTATGTTTTCCTTAAATCGACAAGGCTTTAGATCAGTACAAAGATGGAGGTTAAACTACAGTCCATGACGACTAATGACATTTACACTGTTTGGGATGAGGCTGTGTTCTCATAGGTCGTCTGTACGAGATCGGATGGGCTCGGTGCGGTCGTGGTGCCGAACTGCAACCCGGGGACGAGGAATTGCGCTCGTAGGAGGTGACGGTGGCGAGGATGGTGGAGTAGTTTCCTTCTAAAGGTAGACTGAATCAAAAAGGCGTTAGTCGCTTGAGAAAGGCTTCGTCGAGGCCAGGATTTGACTGACGCTTGTAAAAGGGGGGAAGGGTGAATGAAATAGTGAAGATAGGAGAAAATAAGAACAGTCTTAAGGAGATTTCGAGAAAGTGGGGGAAAAGCCTACCTTTTTGAATTAAGGAACGGATCAGAGCTCTGAGGAAAGACATGGGAGGGTACTGTTTTTCTAGAGCTTAGTGGCGTTGGGAAAGAAACAAATATCATAATATCTCTCACACTTGAGCCGCCACCGTGGATGTATGGGGTCCAGGTGACGATTGGAAGGAACAGTGGGCTGAACAACCTCTTTTGAGTAGTGGTGTAAGAGGGACTGAGGATGATCTTGCTTGTTGGTTGGTTGGTGTACGTCTTCTTGAGGATGATCTTGCTTGTTGGTTGGTTGGTGTACGTCTTCTCGAGGATGATCTTGCTTGTTGGTTGGTTGGTGTACGTCTTCTCGAGGATGATCTTGCTTGTTGGTTAGTGTACGTCTTCTCGTTGCCTCTGCTTGGTGGTGCGAGGAGGAGGAGGAAGGAGAGGCGAGGAAGCCACGGGCGAGTTCAGGAAGAGAACGAGGGTTAGGTGGACGTTCTTGTGATGATGTGGTGGAACGAGTCCAGGTAGTCCTGAGACGAACGACGAATGGAAACACCAAACTTTATAAAAGATCTCATGATGGTCCTGACTCACGCAACTGTGTGTGTCGTTCATCACTAGTTTGTACTGTGGGGGAAGGGAGTCTTACACTCGTGTGTGTGTGTTGTGTGTGTGTGTGTGTGTGTGTGTGTGTGTGTGTGTGTGTCCGGCAATTTGCATGAAATGAAGGCAAACATGAGGGCGGGATCTGATTGCAAGGTGGAGCTGGTGGAGGAGATACAGCACAAAGCACTGTCCCCACCACACCCACCACCTCCACCAACACCATAAACACCACCACTACCACCACCACTACAACTACCACCACCACTACAACCACTACCACTACAACCACCACCACCACCACCACTGCTACTACAACCACCACCACCACAACCACCACTATTAACGCCACCACTACCACTACAACAATCACCGTCACAACCACCACCACCACAACCATCACAACCACCACTACCACCCTGGCTCTCAGGTGCTGGGATCCGTGGGACGAAGGAAGTGTCCCGTCCCAGAGGTCATTACTCTTAGATCATTACCAGGGTCATGATGACAACCTGGGCCGCCGTGTAGTCATGTGGGGTTATTAATAACCCGGGGGCAATATTCCCGCCCACCCACATATGAACTACCGATGCTAATTAGCGGTTGTAATTACCTTACACTGCGGCCTCCGGATACCCTCTAATGCTGGAGCTGTGTAAACTTTGTACCCTAAGGGGAAGAGGAGGGGGGGGGGAGAGAGGAATTGGTATAACACACACACACACACACACACACACACACACACACGAGGCCAAGATTAGAATACACCTGCCAGGTATTGGTCTCCTGGCTTAAAAAGTAGCATTAAGGACTTAAAATGAAGGTCCAGAGGTTGGGCAATACAGATGGCACTAGAATTGGAGAGAGGTCGCGCTGCGCCTAAGGGTGAGGTTAGGTTAGGTTAGGTCATGATTTGGTTCTTCGTGGGCGAGGGAAGACGCCCAGGGTGACCTGATCTTAAACTTTCAGTTCTGAAACCAGGTTGAGGGACTTCAGCAGGGAACGCTGATCTTTGGAGAGATGAGACCGAGAAGATGGGAGGATGGAGCAAGAGAGGCTTTAAATTATCGGGGCCTGCGCATGCAGGAGGGTGAGTGGCGTGCGCGGAATAGAATTAAGAGGAATGTGTTACGTAGAGGACGACGGGATGTCACAAGGCTGAGCTAAGGCGAGGCTTATGAAGTGGTGGCGGGAAACCATGGATAGTTCTGAGGGCGGCTGGGCTGTGCATAGGAGTCCCTGGTTTCGGTGCGTGACATATGACAGCTGGAGAGTAGATGTGAGCAGATGAGGCTGTTTCTTCGTCTGTCCCTGGCACCACACCTCGTTCCGCGGGGAACTGTGAACCACTATGAACACACACACTCACACACACACACACACACACACACACACACACACACACACACATATTCTTCACCATCTCTTGTCATGTCCTGGATCTCGGTAAGGATCGGCGCCCGCAACTGAGGTTGTGTGTGCTGGCGTGGCTGATGATGGTGGAGCAGTACCCCGGTGAGTGGCGTCACACCCACCTGGCTCCTGCAGTGGACCCGCCAACACCACCACACCCTGACGCACTGGTTGGGACCCACCACTACCACCCACCTACCTCACGCTGACACACTGGTAGGGACCCACCACCGCTACCACCATCCACCTCACGCTGGCAGACCCCCAGGGTGCTGCACAGTGTGTCACATCATCGTGGAACTCATCACGGGTGTCACTTTGGTCTAGTGACACAGAGGAACACGTTACACGTCGCCCAGGTTGAGGATGGCCGCTGCGTCGCCCAGGTTGAGGATGGCCGCTGCGTCGCCCAGGTTGAGGATGGCCGCTGTGTATGTCCAGGTAATCCCCGTCGGGAGGAGTTAGTTCTGCCGATCAGCCTAAGGTAGTTCCTCGTTGGAGGAGAAGCTCGGTCCATTCTCGAGGAGCTGGAATAGGTGGCACACAAAGGTCGTATATGCTTCTCCCCCCCCCCCCCAACCCCAAATGCGTCCATTGGTACATATGTGGTTCCCTGTTGTTACGGGGGTAACCCTACCCAAGTGCATCCTTTAATGCTGCCAATATCGTTGGGCCAAAGATCAGCTGT
>JAUUDZ010008915.1:0-11660 GCA_032361705.1 Panulirus versicolor | reverse complement strand
ATGTGGGTGGGTTGGGCCATTCTTTCGTCTGTTTCCTTGCGCTACCTCGCTAACGCGGGAGACAGCGACAAAGCAAAGTAATAATAATAATAATACTTTTTTTTCATTACCCAGATAATGTATATTGTATTCTTACATTTTGTTTTCTCTTTGCAATCAGTGAATGTTTCACAGGTGTGATAGTGAAACCAGATTGTAGTAGTATTTATCAAAATGAGCATCACAAGTTTTGCTGTTGGGTCATCAACATTTGATGTTTTGGAGATCAGCAGCCAAAATATGCATAGAAGATTTATTAAGTGCCACTGTGTTGTGATAGCAGGGGTAGGATTAAACTATGAAGCTATATAGAATATTAGAAATAAGGCAAATTGTTGCCAAAGATCATGAAAGTATGCTTGGGAATGAAATTACCTATTTGTACTGCACGGCGAGAGAGATTTGCACTGGTGGGGCTGCATCTCTTGAAAATTCTCTTCTGTCACATAGCTTTTGTTGAATTTATGTATGCTGTCCTCATTAACCATGCCCTCTGTCATTCTATTTAATTCATCCACTTCTCTTATACCATAAAGGTACTGATTTGCATCTTTTTTTTAACAAGTTTCTTGCTTAATTTCATGTTAATGTCTCTGGTTATTTTATCCCACCATCACTTGCAGAACTGTTCACTGTCATGTCACTGATCTGTTTAAAAAACTTAAAGGTTGTAATTAGGTTACTGTTCACTCTCCTCTCCTTCAGATTGGGCAAATTTAAGCCTGTCCTTTCCTAGTAACTCAGCTGTCTTAATTGTGTATCATTGTTTCCCCTTCCTGGACCTTCTCTATCAGCAGTCTATTCTTTGTGAGGTGTGATGGCCAAACTTTGAAAGATATACTCTATTTTTGACCTTATTAAGGATTTGAACAGCTTGCTGAATATTTCTTCTTTTTTGTATTCTTGAAAGCTGTTCTGACATATGTTGGCAGATGGTTTCTCTGCTAAGTTATTTTCCTAGATTGAGACTCTGGCTAACAGTTAGGGTGTGATATCCACCTTCAGATCCTTTTCTTACACAGAATCCTAAAGCTTTAATCCTTTTAGATGATAATCATATTGAGGTGTTCTTTTGCTTTGTCTCACCTTTGGGTTTGATTTCATCAACTGTGTAGTGGACCACTTTTAAGTCTTTTTAGGTATCTTTGTGAGTTGATCTTGTTCTCTTTTTCACTGCTCTGTTGACTTTTGGATATTCAGGTAGGAAACCATCCTTTCAGGCAAGCCATTTTTATAGATCAATAAGAGTAAAGGTTGAGTCATGGCACCAGTTCACCAGTTTTGGAGACCCTCTTGCCATGGCCACCCCTAGAGGGAGTTCTCGGAGGGAACAGGTGTCAGGGATATAGATGGATAGACAGTTAGAAGAGTAATGGTCTCTGAACGGAACATAGTACCAATCTGATGGTCATTTTGACCCATCCGTATTTGTTGGACAGATTGCAGAGGAGAGAAATTCAGGTTTTGAAAGTGGAAATACTTTTCATTCCATGATGGTGTCTCCTGAACTCTTACCTTTCCTCTCTCTCTCTCTCTCTCTCTCTCTCTCTCTCTCTCGGGGCTATACTTTTCATCATTTACATTATCAGCATTAATGTAGGGCTAAATAACTTAGTTTCCAAATTTACATTTGATGTAAAGTTTGGTATTGCCATATTAACTGAAGATAGTCTAAGATTACAAGAGGATCTAGATAAAATTGTTGAATGGTCTGGTAAATGGCAAATGCCATTTACTGTCAGTAAATGTCAGCTGTTACAGATAGAAAACCTTAGAAAAAAATTTCATTATGAACTGATGGGCTACAGGATAAAGGACACCCCTACTGTGAGAGATCTCCCAGCATTGCAATGAAATTGCCAAGAAAGCAAATAGGATGTTAGGATTTATAAACAGAAACTTTATTTACAGAAGCAAGGTTGTGATATTGCCACTGTACCTAAGTCTAGGGAAAAGACACCTTGAATATGCCGTGCAGTTTTGGGCTCCCCCACTTAAGTAAGAGCATTCTTATCTTGGAAGAAGTGCAGTCAAGAGCAACTACATTGATTCCTTCTTTGCGTTACAAATCATATGAGGAGAGACAGCAAGAATTAAACTTGTTCTCTTTAAGTAAGAGGCACATCTGGGGCAAATTAATAGAATGTTGCAAAATGCTTGAAGGATTCAGGAAAGTTGATGTTGAACATTTCTTTACAATAGTGCCAACATTTCCGAAGAGAGGAAATAGATGAAAACTTAAGAGGCCACCAACTTAATCTGGACTATGCATTTTTTTTTTTCCAATGACATTATTGATGCATGGAGTAAGCTCCTAGAGAATGTTGTTCAGAACTATACCCGTAATGCCTTCAAAATTAGGCTTGATCATCCCTTGTCATGCTCTGGTATAGAATTATTCATTTAATCAGTCATCGTAATGCAGTGGTATATCATGCTACCTTGTCAACCACTGATCTCTCCCTGGCCATGTTGGGGTATTATATTAACATTAATTAACCCATGGCACCTGCTTTGAGAGAGTGATTAAGAAATACTTTATCATTCTTCAACATCAGGAACAATGTATCCAGGGTAAGTCAAGAGGCTGGAGCTCAAGTTTATCCTTAGTGTTGCCTTTATAACAAGAAGTGAAGGGATGCATGTTGTTGGTAATGGGATGCATCACATATTCATGTTCATTCTACCTTATTACTTTTTTTTTTTAAAGATTTAGGCTTATTGATGCTGGAATTATTTTTTCTATCTGTTTTCTTGCTTGCGTGTTCTGGTATGAGTGGAGGGTTGGGAGAAAGCCTTTGCTTTATTATCCTTTTCTTCTACTGCTTACAAGGGTTTTTTTCCTCTTTTTTTTTTTTAGGCCAGACCACCTCTTGGTGGATCTCTCTCTCTATCTCTATCTCTATCTCTCTTTGTATTGACAACCATGATCTGTGAATGCTTTAGGGGATGAACTGCTGGTTGTCATTTGGCTGATGGCAGGCTCTGTTTGAATGAACTGCTGCTGCCATGGTTGAGTGAGTAGCAAAGGGTAGGGAAGGCCAGTGCTCTTGTTTCAGTAACACTGTGGGTTAGGTCCTTCTCTGATATTCTTTGAGATATCCTTGAGAATCTTTCATGCTTGGAGGACACCATTTCATGGAGAAATGTTTTTCAAACTTTTTAAAACTATATTTTTTTTTTTGTATATTAGGCTCAGTTGTAATAGTTAAATTGACTACTATTTCTCCAGGTGGTTGGACAAGCGGCTGGAAAATTTGAAACTTCATCTTCAGGTGGTGGAAGCAGTAGCAAATGAAGCAATTTTTTTCACTGAAAATAAGCAGGTATGTTGAAAGTAAGTATATCTTGGAAAGGTATAATTGAAAGTTTCGGAGTTTATGAGATCATTTATCTTGATATGAGCGCAGAAAAGAGTTAAGATGTTATTAGTGTTTGGAGAAAGCTGTGTTAATGACATTATTGTGTAGGAGAAAGGGAAATGGAGTAAACATAGACTTGTTTTGTAGTAATGTATATCATATGGCTTAAGTCTTCAATTGAAGCACCTTCAGTTTTGTAGAGTTGTTGGAAGGAATGTTTTCTTGTGGCATTTCTGTTTCTTTTTTTTTCTTTCCTTTTCTTTGAACATAGAATGCAGCTTCTTTCTGTGACCTTACACAAATGTACAAGCATCACATGGCTTTTTGAATGTACATTTTGAAAATTATTTTTCATTTAGACGGGAATATTAATGGAATTACCTGATTCTTGTTATAGGAATCTTTAGTCTTTGAAATGTTGATATTGGCTTGTAGGAAATAGAATTTTTTAGATTTTTTTTGCACATAATGATTATGTTCATGCACCAAACATTGAATGCAATTATTCATGTTCGTTCTTTAGATTTGATATCTGCTCCTGGTAAGCTTGGAACTGTTGGGTTGCCAGATTTTGGCATATTACAGTTCTTGGGAAGAAATAATTTATTTACATATAAAATGCGACATTCAGGACAGGACACCAAAATAAACCACATGGCTATAGCCAGTTCCAACATCAGCTCAAGCCCCATCACATTTTCTGGTCAGTTTTGATAAAATATCATATGAATTAATGGAAGTAAGTCTGTGGTAAGTGGTTCTTAGGCTTAGTTTTTACATATAAAGTTATCCCATGTTAGCACTTTATGCACTTCTTTCTGATGGGCCTTGACTTGACCAGCTTATTGAAGGTGGCATATATGGTATGTTTATAGTGAAGTTAACTGTTAGAAGGTGGATTGTACATGTTTCATCAGTATTATCTTTAGTACACCTAGTCCTCATAGTTTATTGGAGATGCATTCCTGGAAAATCTAACTGAGTGGAATTACTGAATTATATGTTACATTTTTCTCTGGATGCATTAGGAAAGGAGAGCTACATACCTGGGAGAGATGTTTCTCAATCTAATTTTCACATGCAGTACAATTCATGTACATGATTAGTCTAAGTATTTTATGAAATACAGCTTAGATTAAGATTGCCTTTAAATGAAATTACATTACACTAAGGGCAGATATTTTACATTGATAAAGATCTGTCCAAATGCTCAACATTCACTTTTTAATTTCCATTAATTCACCCCTCGTTTGAGTTGTCTTTCTGCACCTAAAAGTGTCACATTGGAGGCACACTTCCATCGTGGTATTCACATGCTTAGGCATTGCTTTTGCTGATGTAGTAGGCAGATGAAGAGGTCTAGCAGTATCAGTACCACATTGACCAGCATTAAAACTCTTCAAGATGTCTGCTTCCAAATTGAATCTCATCCTGTTCTTTCCACAAACACAGAGCTCACTTGGGAACTTTTCAGTCTTGGTCTTAGGTGTTTGAGGAGGATATACTGAACCTCTTTTATATTTCTGCCTTGTATTGGTTTGAGGAGAATACACTGGAACCTTTTTATGTTTCTGCCTTGCCCACATTATGAAATATATTTTTCATGAACGTTACAGTGATTTACCAGATGCTGGCTTGCAGGGACTTTATGTAGTACTTTGGATTGTGTGTAAATCAGCCCTTAAAGCATTTAAATCAGCCAGAACAACGTTTTTGAATTTTCATTGGTAGATGATTTACCCTCTTGATTTCATCCGCAAAGTGACTACTGGCTTTCTCTTGAAATGTATCTGTACTTAGAGAATTCCTCTATGGTTTTGATCTTTATATTTGATACATGAAAGTTTTCCATTTTCTCCATCACTAGAATACACAATTAAAGGCTTTTTGGCTAACCTCTCACCTGGAGTTTTTCTTTAAAGTTCATTACAGTATGCACACTACATTCAGATAAGCCCTTTGAATTTGCATTAGCACGTACCTAATCACCTTGGTGAAGATGTCCAAGTAGATTTCATTATACTAAAAAATGCATGAAGATATAGCAGCACAAATGAAAGGCATGTTATGCATAGGCATGATTTTAGTTAAATGTATGATGCTAAAACTGTTTATATCACAATTACTTCACTTACTATTTGCACAAAATAATTTGTGTTTATCATATGCAATGGATGAATTTCCATCATTTTAAGGTAAATAATTATTTTCCACCATTTTGATCCAAGTTATCATCATCACTGTAAAAAAAGTAAAATTAAATGAAAATGGTGATGATTAGATAGGTAAATCATTGTCATTCTCCCTTTTATACCTCTCTCAGGATTCAAAACCATTTCCATGGTTTTACCATATATTAGTTGATGCACGACAAGAGCATCAGTGTCCCCATTCAGATACGTTTTGATTTCACTTTCCTCCCCAATTTTTGCAAACTTTAAAAGAAAGCCTGTAGCATACTTTGTCAACCATCAAGATTAGATTTAACCTCATTACCAATGAATTTTGTTTTGGGCCATAACATGAGCTTACCAATGAATTTTGTTTTGGGCCATAACTTAAGCGTACCAATGAATTTTGTTTTGGGCCATAACTTGAGCTACTAATTTTGCAGAATATCTTTAGGAATGGAGTACCATGCCACAGATGTAGCCCAGCAGTATCTTTTATGATAAGATTCTTCTTGGATGCATCAATCTCAGAGTTGCTGTTGGAAGATGGAAGAAAGAAGTGTCTATATCAAGAATTTGTTCATTTAGTGGCATTCCATTGCATGGAAATACCTTGCTCCATGGGTGGATTAAGGAAGAACAATCAAGGGGTAAATAAAGTACATAAACATTGTCTTTCACAAAACATTCTGCATGAGGGTGAGTTGACCAGTTGTCCAGAACTAAAGACCAACAGATCTACAATATGCCCAGGTCTCTGGCAGAAAGTGATTTTTCAAACCAGTCCAACCTTATACTTGTTGTTATCCATGCTTCTCTGTAAACCCTAGAAATCACAATTTATCTGGACCACATGAAAGCCAGTGAATGAAACTTTGCTAGTGGCAAGCAGCTGACTTGTGTGAGTACTTGCTGCATGCACAAACAAGTTCAGGCTATCAAGAGCATCTTTTACTTCCATTGTTGTGTTTCATCTGCTCTTGTCTAGCTTTTCTGAAGAGTATAACACTAATGAAAAGAAATGTCCTGGCTGCATTGTACATCTGGTCAACTTGCAAATCTTCATTGATGGCTAACTTTGTGATGTTATCTATGTAATTATAAGCTACTTTGATCAGATCAGCTAATGTCTTGTTTCTTCATACTTTCATTAGCCTTATACCATAATTTTTTTTGCATTTTGTAAACCAGCTATAACAGTAGTGATAGGCTGTTGTAAGTTTCAGTTCTCAGTGGAAAATTTTGGCATGTTTCATGATCATTGGTCCATACAGTGCAAAATTCTCACTCCTTATTGGTGAATGCTCTTCTGCAAAAACACTTCATCCAGTTTGATGTTTTTCTTTTGATGCAAGGGATTCCTTAGGATCACACTCTTAGTTTTCTCACTTGTCAGCATTAAATGTCTAAAGTTTATCTTTTTGTTTCTGTAGATTGTAAATGGTGGAGTTACTAAGCTCATGCTCGTCACAGAATTTTGTAAGTGAAGCACTTTTTTCTAGGTTCCTCAGAAATTCCACATGTTGGGAATACTAAGGAAATTATGTTTGCTCTTTGCCACCACCACTACCAGTGGGTTTGTCCTTTTAAGATTATTATTACGAACACACAGGGGAAAAATCTTACAAAACAGTTTCTAAACAAATCTTGTTTGAATATTGAATCGTGTGTTATTCTTAGATGTGCCACATGGTAACAAGTCTTTGGTGAATCACTTGAAAACTAGTTCATGCTTTGGGAAAATATTTTTAGAGTTTGGGAAAGTATTTTTGAACTGAAATTTTTTATAAATAGCTGGTTTTTTGGATATTCTAGATTTTGGCAAGCTAGATATTGGGTCACAAACCTGGAGGGTGGTGGAATGTAGATAGACAGATGCTCTAATATGTTGTGTGGCATTGGTCTTCCAGTCAAAGTATTGTGGAGTTTTTAGAAGTAACATTTCCCTGTGGCCTTCATGGTCGTTGATATTTTTTTGCCTCGGCTTTTTATATGCAGTATTTACATTCAAGCTTCTCTCTCTGATCTTTCACAAATTTACAATCATCACATGGTTTCTTTAATGTGTATTTGAAATACTTTCTTTAATTGGTATGTGGAAAAGAATGTTTGAATTTTTAAAATTAACTAGTGAGATGTAGAGTTATTACAAAGTAAATTTTCATAGTTATGGGACTTACCAAATTAAAAGCAGCATGAGAGATTGTATTTAATTGACTGATATGGGAAGGGTGTGTCTGTTAATGCCGAAAGTCCGTTAGATCGAAAATGTAACCATAGGCCATTTTTTGATACAATGTACATTATACAGTAATACAAAATACAGTTCATACACTTTCTTTTTACTTCTCTATCACTTGATGCCATTTTAAATTGTAAGGATTGCAAAATTATTTAATAAGAAAAAGTCACAATTCTCTTTATACAACCTGACTGCACGGTAGCTTGAGACAGACTGAGGCCAAAACAAAGCGAGTATACCCCACCCTACCAAAAACAAGTGCGATATGAAATGCGCATGGTGCGATGTTTGAGATTTTTTCTTTTAATTTAAATTATTTTTGATAAATGTATTATTATTTGCCTGGTCTGTTAGATTCGAAATGCGTTGTATTGGGTCCATTAAATGGAGGGTTTACTGTATATCTGGTTGTGTATACATGATAAACGTATTCATATACTGGATATTTAGCATAACTGTTCATGTTCATTCTTTTGAAATCTTCCCCTAGTAATGGCAATTATAGCATGGATGAAATATTTTGAGCTGTCGGTGGTCTATTTGAATTAAGTAATTATGAATGGATAGTGTGGTTTCGGTCCATTGCACATGATTGCTGGAGAATGAATGTGAGCAAATGCAGCCTTTCTTTGTTCCTGACACAAGAATAGGCAATCAAGTATGAAAAAAATAAATTCTGTAGATGTATAAAGAATTTTTTTTAGCACCTGCAAGTGAATGAAGTACATTCTTTGAACAGGGAATATCTTATGTGGAGAGTGTCGAGAATAAGGAGATAAGTTCATTTTTTTTTTGTTTTATAGATATGGGAGCAGGGAACTTGGAAATCTTACCATGTATCATTCCATTCTGAAAAAGGTCAGAGTATGGAGCCAAGTGAGAAATTTTCATCAAAGGCTCAGCTGTCTGTTCCTGGCACAACCTTGCTAAGGCAGGAAATATAGGAAAGAAAAGTATTTTGAATATATCATGCAATATGTACAATAGAATGGAAATAGTTTGTATGGATTTATGGGGAGAATGTAAGCTTAGGAAAGTTGTAGTGTGAGGAATATGGAACAGTACTGATGGTGAATCACAGATTTTAAAGGCAGGTTCGTCAAGTAGTTTAGAATAATGGTAAGAATTACCGTGGGAGTAAGGGATAATAGAAATTTAGAAAAGTTTAGATGATTTGGTAACTAGTGTTTGGTGAGATTATCTTATGCTGACTTTATGTTTCAGCATTCTGTTTATTTTGTAGGTGGAAATGTTCTTCCTCCACAAGGTTAATTTATAAGTCATGAAATAAACCATTTAACAGACTGTACTTCATAAATCATCTTTGGCAGTGGTAGGAACTGTTGGAAAGTTTCATGAGACCCCTCAAGTATTTCGGAAGGAAAAGGAGGCTCTGTTTATGCTTGCTTCCCCAGATTGGGTATAACTTGCCTTATGTACATCACTTAGTTTATAAGGACCAGCTTAAGATATGGTTCAGTTGCCTTTAGGTATGTGCTTCCAAGAAATTCAGTTGCTCCAGGGCATTGGATTTTTTCTTTGAGAAAAGATGGCGGAAGAGAATGCTGGAACTAGGTGTGATGAATAGCTGTTTTGTTGCCAATTCGTTTACATGCAGTTTTGATATAGTATTGTTGTTTTACACTGAAATAAAAGTATATATTATACATAATCACTGTTTCCTGTGTCAGCAAGGTAGTGCCAAGAAACAGACGAAGAATGGCCCATCCTCTCACATACACATATATGTACATAAATGCCCACATATGCTCATATATATACATATACATATCAACATATACATACATACACATATGCTGACATTACATATATACACATGTACATATTCATATTTTGCTTGCCTTCATCCATTCCTGTTGCTACCATGCACCACAGGAAAACAGCATTGCTAACTCCTATTTCAGTATACTGAAATATAATTAAATCCTGTAAACTTTGGTTCCATGATGTGTATTTTTCCACTGGTTACATTTCATCATAATAATGTTGATATTGTTACTCTTATAATTTGATGCTATTAGTATTGTGTTGTCCAAGTTATTGGATTGATGCAAATTTAGTATAAGTGAAGACAGTATTAGAACTGTTATCAGTTAGACTATAATTATAATGGGCAATTTCTTATTTTTTTGCTACATATTCATAGCTCTGCTGTAGGGTGGTACACCAGATTATGACAGATTTACCACTTTTGTGGTTTGGAGATGTAGATTTTGATGACCATAGGTTTGTTGAAAGATCTCTTATGTGTCTGTTTAAGCTCGTATGGCCAGAAGTTGTTTAAATTTGTTTTGCTCACTTCCTTTGCTTTTCTCTGAAGCTACATGTAAATTAATTGTATTATTTGTATTATTTGAAATAAATTACTTTGACTAAGAATTGTTTTCTTTGGAGTTCGTTTAGGAACCTTGTTGTAGGTGTCGTTTGTACTTATTTGATTATCTCATTTCTTGGCTAGATGAGAACTGAAATGTAGAAGGACTAGGATAGTTGTAGAAATGATTCACAAATTTATTGTCAGATACAAAGAGAAGAGGAAACTGAAAATATGGAAATAAATGGCTCTTTTGAATTAAATTTTGATAAGCCCTTTATATGATTATTTTATATTACACTGACTGAATACTTTATAAATGCATGTACAGGCTGTGGTTAAGATAGGATATATCTAGCAATCATTATGGTCCTATGATGAATTTTTCCTGGGAATCCTAATAAGAAGGAAAAAGAGGAGCTAACAGTAGGTTGGAGTACATCTGTTTACTCTGATTTAAGTATTGTGTATGATTTTATTCAAGACAGTATTTGTGAGAGATGCATAATTTTCCCATTTGACAGACTAGTTAAGACGCTTAGAAGGCTATTAGTGTTGTAGTATGGATATAATAATATTGACTTGCACAGCAATGCAAGATTGTGACATGGTGGTGGTGAAGGATGTATTTCTTGCAGTCAGGTTTATTGTTGAAGATCGATTTGTATGCTTGGAGTTGTTGAGAAAATTATTCCTGAGAAGAGAACATAGCATGTGATTGATTTATATGACTGTGATTTTCAGTTTTGATGTTCAAAGTATTCATGCAGCTCTTGCAGCCTAATTACAATACTGTTTGTATTTAATAGTTTTAGGTAGTTTAGATAGTTATTTATTCTTAGGAACTTGTAAACTAAATTATTTGTGTAATTTCTTCAGTGTAAGCTAATTATCATGTTTGAAAGGAGGCTTTGTGTGAGGAAGAAAAGGACTTGTAATTATAGAGGTACTAGTGGACCATAGCAACAGGATTTAGTGAGGTCTTGTGTGGTCTCCATAGTATATACTAATGCAGTGTCAGTCTCGTGAAAACTTAATAGTCAATTGTCTGAACTGTTAGGTCAGTTTTGCAAGGCATAAACCTATGCATTTATCTCATATTTTGCAGGACAATCTTTAAGTGTAATTTCCACTTCTGGTTTGTCAGAATTTTGTAAAAGGCTAAATTTACGGGACAAGAATACCAGGAATGAGTTCTTAGTTTGATTGTAAAGTAAAAGAAGGTAAGAAATTAGGTATGTACAATATCCCACATGCCCTGGTTCAATCCATTGACAGCACGTCGACCCCGGTATACCACATCGTTTCAACTCACTCTGTTCCTTCCACGCCTTTCACCCTCCTGTATGTTCAGGCCCCGATCGCTCAAAATCTTTTTCACTCTATCCTTCCACCTCAAATTTGGTCTCCCACTTCTCGTTCCCTCCAACTCTTGACACATATATCCTCTTTGTCAATCTTTCCTCACTCATTCTCTCCATATGTCCAAACCATTTCAGCACACCCTCTTC
>JAUUDZ010008904.1:0-11660 GCA_032361705.1 Panulirus versicolor | reverse complement strand
TTGTATAGGAGGTCAGATGATTTCATTTAACATGTATTTTTCACTACAAGCTGCACTACATGCTTCTAGGAGACAATCCGTCTCATCATCAGGTGCAAACACTTCATAAATCCCAACACCAACACACAGACTCCCTCCTGTCACCGCCATGCCGAGGTATACACTGGCGTGATCGTCCGAGGGAAAGAACGGGTCCGTCAGGTGGCTGAGGGGAGCTGTGTGGGGAAGGTTGGCCTGGGTAACGAGAGGTGTGTTCAGCTATTTTTTCTGATATTTTTGTTTCTTGGTAATTCTTTCATTTTGATTTGGTTAATAATGGGACGTGATTTAAAGATACCTGGGCACAAATCAAAGTTATCAGTATTAGTAATTAAGACAGATCCGATGACGTTATGTGTAGCATAATCATGTGGGGGATATAATGTGACTGAGTTGCTATGGTCTACATGGTGATCGTTTTCTTACTGTGGTCGCCTCTGCGTACTGAATGACAGTGACAATAGTATCTCTATGCTATTGACATAATTCCTTTAAATAAAGAAGCCTTTCGCGTCACAAGTAATGTTTTGTTTCATTGCTTCTGGAGGAATATGACAGACTAACGCCAAGTGCTCGGATGGGCACATCAGATTTGATTTGTGCCGCCCACCCCAGCAGGTTTATTGTGCACCCCATGCTCATCCTGTGAGCGGTAGCGCAAAAGGACTACAGGGGTCACAAAGCGACTTAGTCAGACCCCCGCCAGTGGGTGGATATTGTGAGAGACGTGGATAAACCTTGGGTTCCAAGAAGAGTTACTCCTGCAGATAAGGACTTGTGCTCTCATTCCAGCAACAATAACCTCAGCTTTATGCTGAACAGAGACAGAAGCATCGTGCGAGGAGAAACATTAATCATCTCAAGAAATATATAAAAATAAATGTTTGGTGAGTTGATCGAGTCGGTGCTATCAATATGCCATAATTGGCATGTAGAGGGAGTAGTCACAACAGGTGGTGTGGTGAGTGACGAGACGTTTATCGGAGCTCAGTCAGAGAAAGTATTCGCGGGCCAGATCCCGTGGTGGCAACAGCATGAACGATCAGAGAGGGACACCAGTGCAGGTGTTTGGGGAACGGTCTCGATGCTCTGGAATAAGTGTTAGGTAACTTAAAGTTTGCTCCAGATCAAGACTGCACAGTGCGATGACTTCAACCCCTCCACCGTGTGTGTGTGTGGGGGTCAATTTCAACATTTCCCTGTGATATATTCTGGATTCTGCTAAGCAATGGGCCTGGTCTTGACGGCGGTATGGCCTGCCTGAACCAGGTTGTTGGTCTTTCTCTCCTCTTCTCATACACGTAGGTTGCTGGCGTCCACTCAACACACATGTAGTCTTCTCATAATGTATAAAAGTCCTCGATAACACGTACCTCTCACAACTCTTTATTCTTAACTTCAGGTTCTTCCGCGGTAAGCGCTACATTCAGCCCTGCATAATGACAAGAGTCTGTATAATCTCTCTTCCCATACTGTACAAATAAGTAACTACACACACACAAACAAAGACACTCTTGATTGAAGGCAGAATTGTTCAGACATGTCTTGATTTCCACATAGGAGTTTAATAACATCTTGTGGTCGGTCAGTCATGTACGTAAAAGAAGAATGTCTTTCCGGAGAGCATTCATATCTACTGTAGCCTCAGACTCCTAACTTATATATAAGGTTAGATATGTTCTTCTCAAAAGTGAAATGAATGAATTAAAGTAGAAGATAATGAACACACGACGTTTGGATTCCTAGTATATTTTCTTTTCATTTTCCATTCAGTGGAATCCTTTTCCAGCACAGCTTATGATGATAAATATACTAGTAAAGGAAAGGAAATGTATAATGATATAATGAATGAACAACGAACCCTAGATAGGATATTTCGACATTCTCCATTCACTGGTAACTTTTTCCTTAATAGATTATATGATCCCATGATCATGACTCACACACGCCATGTGTGTATATCTTACAGAGCCAGTCCATCACCTCGATCTTCGTGGGTTGAGTGACTTCGAGGTGGACTTGAACAGGCGATCTGCCGGGGGTGCCTCTCCTCCTTACATTACCTGCCGCACAGTAAGTAACTCTGCTCCTGACGATGATGTCCGCCTCACTTCCTGCCGCTTTATGATCACACCAAAAAGGTTCTTGACTTATACTGCAGCCCAGACTAATGGGATATGTCTGATAGTGGCTGGCGTAAGGAATATCTTGACACTGTACTTATCACTGGGATAAAAAGAACGAGGGAAAACATGAAATGTACTGAAAAAAGCATATGTCAATAGAGATATTAAGAATATTACCAGCGGTAATTATGTTCAATATTCCGCTCAGTCTCTACATTATCATCAAGGACATGTCAAAGTAATGAACGCTTATCGAGTGCAATTTTAAGTCCGTGATAAGACTCTGTTGTTAAGTGGTTCTACCTTATGATCCTGCTGACCTGCCTCACACATGAGGGTAACGGAACGAACCGTAGACGAAGAATCATGATCACTAATGATGAAAAATGAAAAATTTTCATTACAGTAAAAATTGAAGGTTTTACGAAATGCAGCGATGAATTAACGGAACTTTTACTCAAGTGATTTTGTAATACTTACGAGCGATACATGCAGGAGAAACTTAGGTCAGTGTGGGGTGACTGAAGCAAAGTTGACCATCCAAGTATGAAACGTCGACTGGCCACGATCTCTTTCCATACCTGATTGACACGTTAGGTCACAAGGGTTCAAGTGGGAAGAGACCTTTTACATACCAGATATATGATAGTCCTGGATCACAGTGAATGTGGCCACGGGAAATATTTATGCTCTGATCATAAGGTTTAGAAATTACATAATATCATCTTGTCTGTCTTTCTGAAGGAGACCCTAACTCTATCAGTGTGGTAAACACTATTCCACTCAGTGTGATGGTTCCCCTGAAAATATATTTATCCTGGCTAACTGTAGTGTTTAAGCTTTTTCCTGTTCGACCTAAGAAATACATTGATATTACACAAGTCAAGCAGGAAACACACCAAAGTCAGCCAGTATAGATATAGTGTTAAACCTTGTGTGTGTGTGTGTGTGTATGTGTGTGTGTGTGTGTCAGTAGTTGTAGTAACAGCAGAAGTAACACATTACTAACATTCATTCATCCTTCGAACGGGAAATTCCCACCTTTGCAACAAGTACTCCTGCCACACGAGGCAGGCGAGAGACATGATTGGTTGGTGTTGAGTGTTAGGGAGACAGACACGGTGCACGGAGGTAACACTCCCCGCACGGTTCACACACATAATGATCCTCACGGCGCCCCTTAAGCCATCACCGCCCCATCTCCTCATACACACCTGAAATATATCCATAAGCAGAGATGGGTTGATCGTTCGTCACTGGGGCTCTAAACTCGGGGTAGAACGTACTGAGAATATGTTATCTTATGGTTTGTGTGTGTGTGTGTGTGTGTGTGTGTGTGTGTGTGTGTGTGGAGGCACGGGCGATAACATAAACATTTTGGAAGCGAGTTGCAGTCCAGGCGACAGTACTGGAAATGGAAGATCATTCCAGGAGACGAGAGACACTTCTTTGCAGGTCAACCTGCGTCTGGAAAGTAATATCAGGCGATATTACTTGAGTATGACGATATTACGTAATGCAATGGACAGCAAGTGTGACGCCATCATGTGTACAACCACGTACACAGATCTCCTTTCGTAAAAGGAGATCTTGACGATGTTACAAAACAAGTATATGAATGAAATCTCCTGATGTTTGTATATTATCTTGAGTGATATATGATTATGTACTGTTTCAAAAGTGCGAACTACTGAGGATACTGAGGATCATCAGAGTGGCATGTTGCAGCTGCTGCTGCCACTGGTGCAGCTCACAGCTGGAATAACCTTTACTATATCTTATTCTTTGCTTCTTTACGACTTTAGAACAGAAATTAGTGTTACAAAGTGAGATGAGAAATTAACCTTTAGAAAGAGTGATATATCTCGCGCGAAACTCGCTTCCTCTCCACCAGTAGAATTAAATATTTCCAGTTATTTTTGGGATTGGATCAAAATGTCAGGTAAAGCTTTTAATGGTCAAAGAATGTTATCAAACACTACCTGAACAGCAGCCCAGGCTGGAGCAGGCGAGAGGTTTACCATGGGTTTTACCTTTACCCAACTATTAACTTGTTTTACCAATGATAAGAAAGAGATCAAGAAATAAGGTTACTAAACGTATGTGAAAAAAGATGGAAATAGTGAAAAAAAATACCGTCAGAAGCAAAGTATATAGCTTTCCTACGTCACAGATTAGAAAGCCTACGTCACAGATTGGTGAGCCTACGACACAGATTAGTGAGCCTACGTCACAGATTAATAAGCATTAAGTCACAGATTAGTTTTCCTACGTCACGGATTAGTGAGCCTACGTCACAGATCAGTAAGCCTACGTCACAGATCAGTCTACGTCACAGATTAGTGAGGTACGTCACAGATTTCGGTGTGAAGAAGAACCTACATCACTTTTAAAACAATGTTACGATTATCAATTAATTTCACATTTAGTCTGCTCTTTCACCAAGAATCAATCGAAGTTTAAAAGAGTTTTTCTACTGTTAAATATTCCAGGGTTCTGGTCTCAACTTGAATCCATTTAAAACCCAAAGTTCATGAAGTCGCCTTTAGTAAGTTGAGAAAAGTGTGTTACCTTTGATAAAGATGAGTAATACGAGTAGAATTAAAACCTTACATTCTTCAACGTTCGTTTTGTGTGTTACGATGAGGACGACACATTCGATGGCTCGAGGGTTGGTATCCATCAGTTAAATGAAGAGGACTGTTCTGAAGTACAGCAGAGATCTTCAGTGGTGTGTTCTGAGAGGAGAACAACACCTGACACAAGAATTATGAGTTAAAGTCTGGATTCTTGTTAAGCCCCATGGGGGCCCCATGAGAGGGAATCCTGGGGTACGATCACTGAAGGGGGACAAGTGAAGATTTTTCCTCTAAGCTTAATCATCTGTTCTTAACAATACCTAGCTAACCCAGGACATGGTGAATATGTATGAAACATATATATATATATATATATATATAAACCAGCGTTACCGGATTCCGCCTGGCGCGAGTAGAAAGTCACCTTTCTGGAGGCTGTATCATCGGAGTACAGTCTCGTCCAAGAACTTCTCACTCCGGAGGAATCCATCCTTTCCCTGCTACTGACTTCAGCGCAGCCTTGAAGCTGCAGGAACCCCAAGAGATAGATTCTCAGGTCGTATGATAGTAACGATAATTGACGCCAAGCTTTACCACAATGACGACGAACATTCAAACAACTTCATAGCTGGTCATCCCTTGTCTTCATCCACGAAATGACTTGCTTGTTGAACTCTGTGTTAACTTTACCTATCGACTGGAAATCAGTGTTGAAAATCTATTTCTTCCTTTCGTTTGTGGTTTGGTTAAGACGCATAAGTCTAACAATCCAACAACCCGACTGCTAGCTCAGTCGGGTCAGTAACAGGGAGTAAACTAGGCGAGGCCTGACGAATGTAAAACTCTCTCCCGCTATACATAAACGGGTAATCACAAACAATCACACATACAAATACAGAAATAACCACACGAAGATAAAAAGAAATATTTTTGTCATTATCAAAATCTCTTTCAGGAAGATGTACAGGAAGTATGTTTGTCCCAACCCTCACCTAATGAGCCACGTAGACTTGCTGTAAGGAGTCCAGAGGGACGGGAGTGGTACCAGGACTGAATGGAATGAGATACGAAGAGAGTCGCTTTCCATCTGGCCATATGTGACAAGGGGCGGGATCCTGCGCGTGTACAACTCTCTCCCCGTGTGTACAACTGAGTAAACAAGAAATAGGACACATATTTACACACACACACACACACACACACACACACACACACACACACACACGCCAACATGTAGACTGGATTTGCTGATGAAAATCAATGTGTATTCCAGAATTAAAGGCTAGTGATGTAATCGGTGATTCTTCCCATGATCTCCATTTCCCCAAATCTTCTCATGTTATTGTTATAGGATCTTATGAGATAGGATCTGATACGATTAATACATGTGTGAATTGGTCATACGCCACCTAATTGTCATAAACAAGTTAACTAGATGCATAAGAATCATTTCTGCAACATGATTGGCTGAGCAGTGTGCAAGCCTCATTTTCAATGGGTAATGGTCCAGGGAAGCACCGTATTGAAAGGCTTATGACTTTGAAAGCACTGACGTTATTAGTCGGTATAGACAATATTAAGTCCTTAATGTGACCTTTAATGAGTTAATGTTGAATAGCATGTTTCACTACCTGCAGCTAATGCTCTATTTCTATACAGAATTAACGTCGATATATAAGTATTAAGATCCTCTTTGCCATGAATTAGAAAATAAAAGTCGACTACAATCGTTAGATATCTTGTAACATCGTGTTCTCTGGATATAAGCAGCTGAAAATTGTCTATGAATATCCTAGACGATGCCTCTTATAGCATTAGTGTTATTTGCTGGGGACTGATAAGCGAATTCTCATAGTATAAAACGAATGAAAGAATAATATATGCTGATGATGCAGCCTTAGTGTGCCATCTAGTTATGTGTATTCTCCATTGTACATCAAGTCATATCATTACTAAAATGTGGGGGTTTATTGGTGAATGTAAATGTAGAACGCCAATAATGAACAATATATGTACTTATTCATCAAATTTTCTACAGGTTACATATCGGAATGAGTATGATAATGTGTGCGATGTCTAGATATGAGACACTGTGTTGATGTACATATTCTGTATGTGAATATGATGAATCACAGAGATATAAAGGCTTGAGTAGTGAGTGTAAACATGTGTACGTCATAAGACGAAGCAGAGATGGGGTGATCATACATATGTGTGTTCTAGGTATCAATATGTAGCGAGGAAAACAGAAATGAAAGTAAATACATTTACATTATGAAAAAGAGCTTTAGCAATGCTCACTGCTATCAGCACTTGTCTCAGGGGATGGCTTAAATGGTGCATAACACTAATATCCTCCATAAGAAAGATGAGTAGCGTTTTAAGTGACGAAGATTTTCTCAGGAGACGCGGCGTTGGGCTGTGTGCGTGTGCCTTGTGAGACAAGGTGGGAGGGGAGGAGGGCAAGACAGATGCTGAGGTGTTAAGGTAATGAACATCTTCTCCGGATATGAAGGAGTCAAGTGATGTATTGGAACTTCTACTTTTTGAAACATGGTGCTGGGTAGTGTAGATATACCCTGTCATACACGACACTGGGTAATGTATATCTACTTTAGGATAGGTAACGCTAAGGGCTGTCTATCTACCTTACTGAAGGTAGTAATGAAATCTATCTTATGAATGGGAGGGAGAGTTAAAAACTGTCTATCTGCCTCATGGGAGGTCATGTGAAAGGCAACAGTTACCTCCGTTTCCCTACCCTCAGAAGCAGCGCTGAGTACTCTACGTCTGCTTTATGAAAGGCAGCGTTAAGCGCCATCCACCTTCCCTCTTACGATAGAAAAAACCCTGTTCACTTACTGGATAATGTGCTGAGTGCTGGGCATCTTTCTCAAGGGAAGTTACATGTATACTACTGTTCATGTACCTTCTTACAGACAGCTTGAGTACTCTGCATTTACACCATCATTAACTTCTGTTTACCTACCTTGAGAGGAGCAGTACTACGTATTGTACACCTACGTTGTGTGGAACAGCGTTGAGTACTGTGCACAAAAGAGAAAGATAGCGTTGAGCACTGTGCTTCTAGGCTTATGAGCGGTAGCGTTGAATAATGTGCACTAATATGGCGTGATGATGCGGTTGAGGAAGTTGGTGGTTCTGGCGCGAGATAACACCTCCCAGATGATGCGGGGGACGAGGCATGACCAACATTACAGTATAACACAATCACAATAATGGACGAGCGGCTCCATGTTTTGTCGAGGGAACACAAGCACATTCCCACCTCCGCCTCCACTTCCATTGTTATGCATATACCTGAGCCTCTGCCCTAAGGACCTTGCTATTTTGTTGTCTGTCTGTTGTGAGGCGTATTTCATTGTACTTCTGTCTGTGTCCACCAGTATCATTCTCTATGTCTGTCTGTATCTGTCTTGTATGTATTCTCTGTCTTATTGTATTCACTTTTCTCATATATTTCTGTTTGATTATCAGCACTGCAGAAATCTGTATTTCCATGATCATTCTATATTAAGTTATTATTACTTATAGTCTCCTAGAAAATCATCCTGTTAACGGCAATATAATCTTCATCTCATTTAGTTATGTCTCTATTTTTTCACATATACTACAGACTTGCATTATCGTCAGTATATGATTATGTGGTGATTCATGTTTCCTTGTTCTCTTTATCAACTCTTATCACTAACGTCCCTCTGGTAACTCGTCTCTTTCATTTCGTTGTCATTCTAAATCGTTCCTTATAAGATTTTTGTCTTTGTTGCTGCGTTTACCATGGCTCTTTTTTCATACGTATATTCATCTCTTCTTCATTTAGGGGAAAATGTTGTGTATATATATATTAGCAAGAACGTCAGAATGACAGGACCCAAAGAGAGAAATCAAGAAAGGAGGAAGGAGATTGAAATATGGAGACATTTTGCAATACTGGTGAAGGTAATGTCTCCCAGAGGGATGAGAAGAAAAATGTTCTAAGAACAGTTTCTCTTTGTGTATGTCCATCCATATGTATATCTTTGACCTTAAGGAGAAACTGTTTATCGCTTGTTTGCCAGCACGAGGGCATCTTCAGTCAGCCAGCAGGACACCCATGCCTGACACTACCCACAAGGAGTGTATCTCCGAGATTAGTCTGTAATCAGGACTTTGATCGAGAGATGGAAGCCACATCATGCAGGCAAGCACGAGAGATCGCTCATGTTGGAGATGATCTACACGCTAGAGGAGTATAACCACCCGAAAGAATCTTTGAGATAAGACATTTTATGATAGAGTTCAGCAGCTTTTATATCTTTTAACATTAAACTTTGAACGCTGAATCTTGTAACCGTAAGTTCCCCTCAGCCCTTAGGAAGTCAGCCACGTCCAACGTCCGGTGCCACGTTTGTCTGGGTAGTTGAAGTGCAAGGCTAATCCAAAACTGTGTTCCGTCTCTTTGCTTTGAAAGCTGCGCCTTGAGCATGAGGGGTCCTCTGATATGTTACATCAAAGTGTGTAATTTTGATGAGATGTTTGGAGTCCAGAATACAGATGTGCTAAGTGTGACGTGCTTGTCAGGGTAATGCAGTTTCAGAGGAGCGTGTGTTTGGCGGGCTGAAGTTTAAGCTTAGATTGAGGGGATGGCTCTTAGGTGAGGGTCGGCTCATGTCG
The DNA here is from genome assembly GCA_032361705.1 of Panulirus versicolor. Lineage (NCBI taxonomy): Eukaryota > Metazoa > Arthropoda > Malacostraca > Decapoda > Palinuridae > Panulirus > Panulirus versicolor. The sequence goes on along the minus strand of JAUUDZ010008904.1, from coordinate 2,242 downwards.
ATGTCAGTGAGTTTGGTCGAGGTCGTGTTTGCTGTTGAAGGAGGAATCTTTGAGTACAAGCAGCTGAAGTGTGAGGCTGAAGTGAGGTTTCATTTTCTGATCGAAGATTTCTGTAGGATTATGAAGTGGCTCGGATGACAAGAGTCAGATGTTCTTACATAGAAATGGCAGCAAACAAGATGAGACGGATTGTATAGAAAGTATTCCTGTTTTGTTGGGTAAATGTTGACTGCTTATGGCTGCTTAGTATCTGGTGATTCCCGTAGTGTCCTGATTTATGTGGTTTGTAGTTTAATTTGTTTACTTTTGAAAAATAAAAAAGGTGACCAGGCTGGTGAAGCATAGTTTTGACTGAAGCTGATAAATTGTTTGAAGGGGATTGCGAGGGATTCATTTACTTGACCAGAATGAGTACCACTAAGAATATTCAGTTTGTTTTTGAGTTTCATGTTGGTGTTTGTGATGTGGAGTGCAACTGCTATAGTTATGTTATATGCTACATACAACATGGTATGCTAACCCAGGACCCTGTAGATCTCCTGCAGGTCCAGGAGGACGCATATCTTCATGATCATGACTGGACGCATATCTTGACTTCATGACTGGACGCATATCTTCATGATCAGCAGTCCAGCTCGACTTCTCTCTATCCTCCTAAGTATCATCCAATCGTCGAACTCTGTGACACCCTGAGACGTCCACGATATCTGGAGATGTCTGAGGAAGCTTCTGTGTGTTTAGTCTTTGTAGTTGTTGTTGCATCTGTGTGTGCCCCAGCTGATGCTGATGGTCAACTTGTGTCGTATACATCGTACATATCTTTCAATAGGATCTACAGATAGTTATGTACTGGAAGGTAATATATTTGCCCACGAGACTCCGCCAGTAGCATATTTTCTCTAAACACTTCATATAAATAGCCATTATTTTCATGGAAAATACCTGTCCAGGGAAGATATCGCAGCCTCGGGGTTTGTCCTGTTTAAGTAGCACTGATTTACGACCATGTTCGCTTGGAAGTAATCGATCTGTGTTTTGCTTTCCTCGTCTTCCTTTGACTGTAGTGTGTCACGACACGTTAAGTGGAATCACTTACATGTGAACTTTATCATTGTCTAAGTTCCTTGCATCTGTCTGAGCATTGTGTCTTTGTCTCTTCAAGTATCGTATTCATTTCATGGTCGGTGTAGTTGTCCAGTCCTGGATGCGTAGTGTCTGGGGCAGGATAAGTGCATGCAAGACCTGTCGTTTGTCAAATTGTTATGACGTGTCGGCTAGCATGTGTGAGGTGCTCTACTTCACGTGTGACCTGGGGAGTGAGGTGACACACGCAGATTTCTCAACAGCCACTGTATACCGCTGCCTCATTTCACACCTGGACAGACGTTACTGACGAATAAACACATTTCTGTAAGTTACATGTAGAACAATACATTAAACAAATGGTCAGTCATTCCGACAACCTCACTTCCTCTACTCTCGCAGTTCAGCGCTGGTGATGATGCTATGGTTCCTCTAATTGTTCAGACTTATAATGTTCTAACATGCTAGCAGCCTCCTCATGTTTACATTAATCACTTTTCAAACTCGCTTGTTAGTTCCCGCGTTAGTAAAGTGGGGCCACGAACGGAAGAACAGACATTATTTGCTCACATCTGATCTCTGGCTGTCATGTGTAATTCACCGAAACTTATTTTTCTGGTTCATACCACAATCTACATTTCAGTGCCGTGGTTACTTATATTAATCCCAGCTGAGTAGTGGCTATAAGTACCCAAGATCAGGCTTCAGTCTAGCCCTGCAATGGTTGTTTATACCAGTGACACTGTGACCTATAAATCTAACACATATTGAGGCTATTCAACTCCATATAAATTGTTAAATCTTCTTAATCATACATATTAACCAGAGGATAATGATTCTACAGTAAAAGAGTTACCGAGTTGGTCACTATCTGTGAAGCACTGTACTTTACCGAGATAGAACATTTACATGATAATATGTATGACATGCAAACAGTAACTGAATGATTAATGAATGTGATGCCAAATTTACAAAGGCATTTTGCTTATTACTGTTCAGAAATCAATTTTAAGTTGGAATCTCCGAAATTTCCACAGTAATGGATTTCCCTAATATATCGCAAGTGATTTCACGAGTATTAATCTTGGCTTGAACTGAATAAATACAATCATTCGTAATGATAACAATATCTTATGATAATAGAACATTAAATATTCTT
>JAUUDZ010008893.1:0-11660 GCA_032361705.1 Panulirus versicolor | reverse complement strand
GAGACCAGAATGAATTAGTCAGGATGACTTAGTCACGAAATAGACCAGAATGGCTTAGCCAGAATCACTTATGAAAGAGAACAAAATAACTTAGTCAGTAGGACTTAGTCATGAAAAAGACCAGAATGACTTATTCACGATAACTTAGTAATGAAAGAGACAAGAATGACTTAGTCAGAATGACTTAATGAAGATGACTCAGACATTAAAACGTCCAGAATATCTCAGTCATAATGGCTTTGTCATGAATGAGACCAGAACGACTGATTAAAAATGACTTATTTATAAAAGAAACTAGAATGAATCATTCGGAATGACTTATTCATGAAAGAGACCAGGATGACTTAGTCAATATGATTTAGTCATGAAAGAGACCAAAATAACTCAATCATAATGACTTGGTCATCAAAGAGACCAGAATGACTCAGTTATTATGACTTACTCATGAAAGAGACCACAATTACTCAGTCAAAATGACTTATTCGTGAAAATGACCAGAATGACTTAGTCAGAATGACATTGTCATGAAAGTGACCAGAATGACTCAGTCAAAATGACTTAGTCAGGAAAGAGCCCACAATGACTCAGTCATAATGGCTTAGTCATGAAAGAGACCAGAATTAATTAGTCAAAATGACTTAATCATGAAATAAACTAGAATTACGTAGTCAGAATGAATTAATTATAAAAGAGACCAGAATAACTTAGTCAGACCGACTTAGCCATGAGAGACCATAATGAGTTGGTCAATACGACTTAGTCATGAAAGACACCGGAATGACTTAGTCAGTATGGCTTAGTCATGAAAGAGACCAGAATGACTTAGTCAGCTTGACTTAGCCATGAAAGAGACCAGAATGACTATGTAGTATTGACTTAGTCATGTAAGAGCCCAGAATGACTTAGTCATAATGACTTACTCATGAGAGAATAGAATGAATTAGTCAGAATGACTTAGTCATGAAAAAGACCAGAATAACTTTGTTAAAATCACTTACCATGAAAGAGACTGGAATATCTTAGTCAGAAGGACTTAGTCATGAAAGAACCAGAATGGCTTATTTAGGATGACTTAGTAATGAAAGTGACCAAAATGATTTAGTCAGTATGACTTAGTCATGAAAGAGACCAGAATGAATTAACAAGCGACCAGAATGACCTATTCAGGTTGACTTATTTACGAAAGAGACCAGAATGACTTAGTCAAGATGACTTAGACATGAAAACGACCAAAATGACTCAGTCATAATGACTTAGTCATGAAAGAGACAAGAATGACTTATTATCAATGACTTAGTCATAAAACAGACCAGAAAGACTTAGTTGCAATGTCTTATTCATGAAAGAGACGAGAATGACTTAGTCAAGATGATTTAGTCATGAAAGAGACCAGAATGACTCAGTCATAATGACTTAGTCATGAAAGAGACCACAATTACTTATGAAAATGACAGTCATGAAAGATATCAGAATGTCTTAGTCCGAATAACGGGAGTTATGAAAGAGACCAGAATGACTAAATCATAATGACCTTCTCATGAAGGAGACCACAATGATTCAGTCATAATGGCTTAGTCATGAAAGAGACCAGAATTGCTTAGTCAAAATGACTTAGTTATGCAAGAAACCAGAATTACATGGTCAAAATGACTTCATGAAACAGTTCAGAATTACTAAGTCAGAATGACTTAGTCATGAAACACACCTGAATAACTTAGTCAGGATGAATTAGCCATGAAGCAGACCAAAATGACTTAGTCAGGATGATTTAATCATGAAAGTGACAAGAATGAGTCACTCAGATTAACTTAGTCATGAATGGGGGACCGTAATATCTTAGTCAGGATGACATAGTCATGAAAGAGACCAGAATGACTTAGTCATGAAAGAGACCAGAATGGCTTAGACATACTGAATTAGTCAGGAAAGAGACCAGAATGATTTAGTAAGAATGACTTAGTCAAGAGAGACCAGGGTGAATTAATCAGGATGACATATTCATTAAAAAGACCAGAATGACTTTGTCAGACTCACTTATCATAAATGAGACCAGAATAACTTAGTAGGACTTAGTCATGAAAGAGACCAGAATGACTTATTCAGGATGACTCAGTAATGAAAGAGACCAGAATGAATTAGTTAGCACGACTTACGGAAGACACCGGAATGACTTAGTCAGTATGACTTAGTCATGAAAGAGCAGAATGACTTTGTCAGATTAACTTAGCCATGAAAGAGACCAGAATGACTAAGTAGGAATGACATAGTCAGTTAAGAGACCAGAATGACTTAGTCAGAATGACTTAGTCATCAGAGAACAGAATGAATTAGTCAAGAAGACTTAGTCATGAAAAAGACAAGAATGACTTAGTCAGTATCACTTATCGTAAAAGAGATTAGAATAACTTAGTCAGTAGGACTTTGTCATGAAAAAGACCAGAATGACTTTGTCAGATTCATTTATCATGAATGATACCAGAATAAATTAGTCACTAGGACTTAGTCATGAAAGAGACCAGAATGACTTATTCAGGATGACTTAGTAATGAAAGAGACCAGAATGACGTAGTCAGCATTACTTCGTCATGAAAGATACTAGAATGAATTGTTAAGAATGACTTAGTCATAAAAGCGACCAGAATGACTTAAGTCAGATTAACGTATTAATGAAAGAGACCAGAATGACTTAGTCAAGATGACTTAGACTTGAAAACGACTAGAATGACTCAGTCATAATGACTTAGTCATGAAAGACACTAGATTGACTTATTAAGAGTGACTTAGGCATAAAAGAGACTAGAACGAATTAGTAGGAATGACTTATTCATGAGAGAGACCAGAATGACTAAGTCAAGAGTATTTAGTCATGAAAGAGACCAGAATGACTCAGTCATAATGACTATTCATGAAAAAGACCACAATTACTTATCAAAATGACTTAGTCATGAAAGAGACCAGAATGACTCAGCCATCATGACTTAGTCATGAAAGAGACCAGAATGACTCTGTTATAATGACTTAGTCATGAAAGAGACAAGAATGACTCAATCATAATGACTTAGTAATGAAAGAGACCACAATTACTAAATTCAAAATGATCTAATCACGACAGAGACCAGAATGAATTAGTGAGGATGACATTGTCATAAAAGAGACTAGAACGACTCACTCATAATGACTTAGTCATGAAAGAGACCAGAATGACTCAGTCATAATGACTTAGTCATGACAGAGACTAGAATGACTCTGTTATAATGACTTAGTCATGAAAGAGACCAAATGACACAGACATAATGACTTAGTGATGAAATAGACCATAATTACTGTCAAAATGACTCAGTCAAGAAAGAGACCAGAATGACTCATTCATTATGACAGTCATGAAAGACACCAGAATTGCTTAGTCAGAATAACTGAGTTATGAAAGAGACCAGAATGACTTTACCAAAATGACTTCGTTGTGAAAGAGATCAGAATAACTTAGTAAGAATGACTTAGTCAGAATGACTTAGTCGAGAAAGAGACCTGAATAACTTAGTCTTAACGAATTAGTCGTGAAAGCGACCAGAATGACTCAGTCATAATGACTTAATCATGAAAGAGACCAGAATTCCTTAGTCAGAATGACTGAGTTATGAAAGAGACCAGAATGACTTAACCAAAATGACTTCATTATGAAAGAGATCAGAATGACTTAGTAAGGATGACTTCGTCAGAATGACTTAGTCGAGAAAGAGACCTGAATAACTTAGTCTTAATGAATTAGTCATGAAAGTGACCAGAATGACTCTGTCATAATGACTTAGTCATGAAAGAGAACAAAATGACTCAGTCATAATGACTTAGTCATGAAAGAGACCAGAATTGCTTAGTCAAATTGACTTAGTCATGAAAGAGAACAGAATGTTTTAGTCAGTATGACATAGTCATGACAGAGTACAGAATAACTCAGTCATAATGACTTAGTCATTAAAGAGACCAGAATTACTTAGTCAGATTGACTTGGTCATGAAACAGACCAGAATGACTTTGTCAATATGACTTCGCAATGAAAGAGTTCAGATTTACTTAGTCAGATTGACTTAGTCATGAAACAGACCTGAATGACTTGGTCAGAATGACTTAGTCATGAGAGAACAGAATGAATTAGTCAGGATGACTTAGTCATGAAAAAGCCCAGAATGAATTAGTCAGCATCACTTATCATGAAAGAGACCAGAATAAGTTAGTCAGAAGGACTTAGTCATGAAAAAGACCAGAAGGACTTATTCAGGATGACTTAGTAATGAAAGAGACCAGAGTGACTTAGTCAGCATGACTGAGTCATGAAAAAGACAAGAACAACGTAGTCAGCACGACTTAGTCATGAGAGAGAGCAGAATGACTTAGTCAATATGACTTAGTTTTGAAAGATACCGGAAAGACTTAGTCAGTATGACTTAGTCATGGAAGAGACCAGAATGACTTAATCAGAATGACTTAGCCATGAAAGAGACCAGAATGACTAAGTAGGAATGATTTAGTCATGTAAGAGACCAGAATGACTTAGTCAGAATGACTTAGTCATGAGAGAACAGAATGAATTTGTCAGGATGACCCAGTTATGGAATAGACGAAAATGACTTAGTCATGAAAAAGACCAGAATTACTTAGTCAAAATCACTTATCATGAACGAGACTAGAATAACTTAGTGGGACTAAGTAGTGAAAAAGACCAAAATGACTTAAGATGACTTAGTTATGAAAGTAACAGGAATGACTCAGTCAGAATGACTTAGTCATGAATGGAGGACCAGAATATCTTAGTCAGGATGACTTATTCATGAAAGAGACCAGAATGACCTAGTCATAATGACTTAGTCAGGAAAGAGACCACAATGATTTAGTAAGACTGACTTAGTCATGAGAAACCAGAATGAATTAGTCAGGATGACATAGTCATGAAAAGAGACCAGAATATCTTTATCAGAATCACTTATCATGATGAGACCAGAATAACTTAGCAGTAGGACGTAGTCATGAAAGAGACCAGAATGACTTATTCAGGAAGACTTATTAATGAAAGAGACCAGAATGACTTAGTCAGATTGACTTAGTCATGAAAGAGACCAAAAAGAATTATCAAGAATGACTTAGTCATAAAAGAGACCAGAATGAATTAATCAAAATGACTTAATCATGAAAAAGACCAGAATGACTTAGTCAGCTTGACATTGTCAAGAAAGAGACCAGAATGACTCAGTTATAATGATATAGTCATGAAAGAGACCAGAATGATTCAGTCATAATGATTTAGTCATGAAAGAGACCAGAATTACTTAGTCAAAATGACTTAGCCATGTCTTTATCAGAATCACTTATCATGATGAGACCAGAATAACTTATCAGTAGGACTTAGTCATGAAAGAGACCAGAATGACTTATTCAGGAGGACTTATTAATGAAAGAGACCAGAGTGACTTTGTCAGATTGACTTAGTCATGAAAGAGACCAGAGAGAATTATTAAGAATGACTTAGTCATAAAAGAGACCAGAATGAATTAGTCCAAATGACAATCATAAAGAGACCAGAATGACTTAGCATGACATTGTCAAGAAAGAGACAAGAATGACTCAGTCATAATGATTTAGTTAAGAAATACACCAGAATGACTTAGTCAGAATGACTTAGTCATGAGAGACCAGAATGGATGATTCAGGATGACTTCGTCATGAAAAAGATCAGAATGACTTAGAATCACTTGTCATTAAAGAGACCAGAATAACTTAGTGAGTAGGACTTAGTCATGAAAAAGACAAGAATGACTTATTCAGGATGACTTAGTAATGAAAGAGACCAGAATGACTTAATCAGAATGACTTAGTTATGAAAGAGACCGGAATGAATTATTAAGAATGACTTAGTCATAAAAGCGACCACAATGACTTAGTCAGACTGACTTATTCATGAAAGAGACCAGAATGACTTAGTAATAATGACTCAGTCATGAAAGAGACCAGAATGACTTAGTCAAGATGACTTAGACATGAAATCGACCAGAATGACTCAGCCATAATGAATTAGTCATGAAAGAGGCCACAATTACTTAATCAAAATGACTTAGTCATGACAGAGACCAGAATGACTTAGAATGACATTATCAAAGACACCAGAATGACTCACTCATAATGATTTAGTCATGAAAGACACCAGAATGATTCTGTTATAATGATAGTCATGAAACAGACCAGAATGACACAGTCATAATGACTTAGTGATGAAAGAGACCACAATTACTTAGTCAAGATGACTTAGTCATGACAGAGACCAGAATGACTTAGTCAGTATGACATTGTCATGAAAGAGACCATAATGACTCAGTTATAATGACAGTCATGAAAGAGACCAGAATGACTCAGTCATTATGACTTAGTTTTGAATTACTTAGTCAAAATGACTTAGTATTGAAAGAGACCAGAATGACTTAATCAGAATGATATAGTCATGAAAGAGACCAGAATGACTCAGTCATAATGACAACCATGAGAGAGACCAGAATTCCTTAGTCAGAATGACTGAGTTATGAAAGAGACCAGAATGACTTAACCAAAATGACTTTGTCATGAAAGAGACCAGAATGACTTAGCAGGAATTACTTAGTCATGTAAGAGACCAGAATGACTAAGTCAGATTGACTCAGTCATGAATGGAGGACCAGAAGAACTTAGTCAAATTGACTTTGTCATGAAAGAGACCAAATGACTAAATGTGAATAACTTAGTCATGAAAGAGACCAGAATGACTTACTCAGAACGATTTAGTCATGAGAGGAGTACCAGAATGACTTAGTCAGAATAACTTAGTCATAAAAGAGACCAGAATGATTTACTCAAAATGACTTAGTCATGAAAGAGACTAGAATGACTAGAATAGCTTAGTCATGAAAGAGATCAGAATGACTTATCAAGAACGACTTAGTATAAAAGAGACCAGAATGACTTAGTCAAGATGACATTATCATGAAAGAAACCAGAATGACTTATTCGGAATGACTTAGTCATTAAAGAGTCAAGAATGACTTAGAATGACTTAGTCATGAATGGAGGACCAGAATGACTTTGTGAAGAGAAACACCAGAATGAGTTATTCAGAATAACTTAGTCATGAAAGAGACCAGAATGACTTAGTCAGATTTACAAAGTCATGAAAGAGGCCAGAATGACTCAGTCATAATGACTTAGTCATGAAAGAGACCAGAATTACTTAGTCAGAATGACTCAGTTATTAAAGAGACCAGAAAAACTTAGTCAAAATGACTTCGTCATGAAAGAGACAAGCATGACTTAGTAGGAATAACTTAGTCAGGTAAGAAAGCAGAATGACTTAGTCAGATTGACTTAATCATGAAAGAGACCAGAATGACTTGGTAGGAATGACTTAGTCATGTAAGAGACCAGAATGACTTAGTCAGCATATCTTAGTCATGAAACAGACCAGAATAAATTAGTCAGGATGATTGAATCATGATAAAGACCATAATGACTTAGTCAGAATGACTTACTCATGAAAGAGACCAGAATGACTTATTCAAGATGACTTAGTAATGAAAGAGACCAGAATGACCTAGTCAGAATGAATTAGTCATAATAGAGACCAGAATGACTTATTAAGAATGACTTAGTTATAAAAGAGACGAGAATGACTTAGTCAGATTGACTTATTCGTGAAAAAGACCGGAATGACGTAGTTAAGATGACTTAGTCATTAAAACGACCAGAATGACTTACTCAGGATGACTTAGTCATGAAAGAGACCAGAATGAGTAAGTCAGAATGACCTATTCATGAATGTTGCACCAGAATGAATTAGTTAGAGTTACTTAGTCATGAAAGAGACCAGAATGACTTAGTCATGAAAGAGACCAGAATCACTTAGTCACAATGACTTAGTCATGAATGGAGGACCAGAATGACTTATTCAGAATGACTTATTCGTGAAAGAGACCACAATGATTTAGTCAGGATGACTTAATCTTGAAAGAGACCAGAATGACGAAGTCAGAATGTCTCAGTCATGAATGGAGGACCAGAAAGTACTTAGTCAGAATTACTTAGTCATGAAAGACACCAGAATCACTTAGTCAGCATGACTTAGTCATGAATGGAGGACCAGAATGACTTAGTCAGGATGACTTAGTCATGAAATACGCCAAAATGACTCAGTCATAATGACTTAGTCAGGAAAGAGACCAGAATGACTTAGTCAGATTCACTTATCATGAAAGAGACCAGAATAACGTAGTCAGGACGACGTAGTCATGAAAGAGACTAGAATGACTTAGTCAGTACGACTTAGTCATGAAAAACACCGGAATGACTTAGAATTACTTAGTCATGAAAGAGACCATAATAACATAGTCAGGACGACTTGGTCATGAAAGAGACCAGAATTACTTTGTCATAATGACTTAGCCATGAAAGGGACCAGAATGACTAAGAAGGAATGACTCAGTTACGTAAGAGACCAGAATGACTTAGTCATGAAAGAGACTACAATGACTTAGTCATGAGAGAAAACAAAGAATTAATCAGGATGACTTAGTAATGAAAGATACCAAAATAACTTAGTTCCAATGACTTATTCATGAATGAGACAAGAATGACTTAGTCAAGATGATTTAGTCATGAGAGAGACGAGAATGACTCAGTCATAATGACTTAGTCATGAAGGAGACGAGAATGACTCAGTCATAATGACTTAGTCATGAAAGAGACCATAATTAATTAGTCAAATTGACTTAGTTATGAAAGAGACCAGAATGACTTAGTCAAAATGACTTCGTCATGAAAGAGATCAGATTTACTTAGTTAGAATGACTGAGTCAGGATGACTTGGTCATGGAACAGACCTGAATGACTTAGTCAGATTGAATTAGTCCTGAAAGATTCTAAAGTGACTTAGTCAGGATGACTTTGTCATGAAAGTGATAAGAATGACTCAGTCAGAATGAATTAGTCATGAACGGAGGACAAGAATAACTTAGTCAAGATGACTTAGACATGAAAGAGACCAGAATGACTCACTCATAATGACTTAGTCATGAGAGACCACAATTACTTAGTCAAAAAGATTTAGTCATGAAAGACACCAGAAAGATTTAGTTAGAATGACTTTATCGTGAAGAAGACCAGAATGACTCAGTCATAACGATTTAGTCATGAAAGAGACCAGAATGACTCAGTCATAATGACTTAGTCATGAAAGAGACCAAAATTACGTAGTCAGGACGACTTAGTCATGAGAGAAAAGAATGATTTAGTCAGAATGATACAGTCATGAAAAAGACCTGAATGACTAACTCATAAGGAATTAGTCATGAAAGAGACCAGAATTACTTAGTCAGAATGACTTAGTTATGAAAGAGAACAGAATGACTTAGTCAAAATGAATTCGTCATGAAAGAGATCATATTTACTTTGTCAAAATGCCTGAGTCAGGATGACTTTGTCATGAAACAGACCTGAATGACTTAGTCAGATTGAATTAGTCCTGAATGATTCCAGAGTGACTTAGTCGGGATGACTTAGTCATGAAAGCGACAATAATGACTCAGTCAGAATGACTTTGTCATGAATGGAGGACCAGAATAAGTTAGTCAGGATGACTTAGACATGAAAGAGACCAGAATGATTCAGTCAGAATGAATTACTCATGGGAGTCCAGAATGAGTTAGTCACGATGACAGTCACGAAATAGACCAGAATGACAACCAGAATCACGTATCATAAAAAAGAACAAATAAACTTAGTCAGTAGGACTTAGTCATGAAAAAGACTAGAATTACTTATTCACGATGACTTAGTAATGAAAGAGACTAGAATGACTTAGTCAGAATGACTTAGTGAAGAAGACTTAGACATGAAAGAGACCAGAATGACTCAGTCATAATGACTTTATCATGAAAGAGACCAAAACGACTTAGTAAAAATGACTTAGTTATAAAAGAGACTAGAATGAATCAGTCGGAATGACTTATTATTGAAAGAGACCAGACTGACTTAGTCAAGATGATTTAGTCATGAAAGAGACAAGAATAACTCAATCATAATGACTTAGTCATGAAAGAGACCAGAATGATTCAGTCATTATGATTTATTCATGAAAGAGACCACAATTACTCAGTCAAAATGACTTATTCATGAAAGTGACCAGAATGATTTAGTCAGAATGTCGTTGTTATGAAAGAGTCCAGAATGACTCAGTCATAATGACTTAGTTATGAAAGAGACCACAATGACTCGGTCATAATGGCTTAGTCATGAAAGAGACCAGAATTAATTAGTCAAAATCACTTAATCATTAAAGAGACCAGAATTAAGTAGTCAGAATGAATTAGTTATGAAAGAGACCAGAATGATTTAGTCATATTGACATAGTCATGAAAGAGACCAGAATGACTCAGTGATAATGACTTAGTCATGAAGGGGACCAGAATTATGTAGTCAGAATGAATTAATTATGAAAGAGATTAGAATAACTTAGTCAAAATGACTTCGTCATAAACGAGTACAGAATGATTTAGTCATGCAACAGACCCGAATGACTTAGTCAGGATGAATTAATCATGAAAGAGACCAAAATGACTTAGTCAAGATAACTTAGCCATGAAAGTGACATTAATGAATCAGTTAGAATGACTTAGTCATGAATGGAGGACCAGAATATCCTAGTCAGGATGACTTAGTCATGAAAGAGACCAGAATGACTCAGTCATTATGACTTAGTCAGGAAAGAGACCAGAATGATTTAGTCAGAGTGACTTAGTCGTGACAGACCAAAATGAATCATTCAGGATGACTTAGTCATGAAAAAGACCAGAATGGCTTTGTCAGATTCACTTACCATGAAAAAGACCAGAATAACTTAGTCTGTAGGATTTAGTCATGAAAGTGACCAGAATGACTTATTCAGGATGACTTAGTAATGAAAGAGACCAGAATGACTTATTTAGAATGACTTAGTCATTAAAGAGACCAGAGTAAGGTAGTCACACCGACTTAGCCATGAAAGAGACCAGAATGACTTGGTCAGTACGACTTAGTCATGAAAGAGACCAGAATGACTTAGTCAGATTGACTTAGCCATGTAATAGACCAGAATGACTAAGTACGATTGACCTAGTCATGTAAGAGACCAGAATGAATTAGTCAGAATGACTTACTCATGAGAGAATAGAATGAATTAGTCAGGATGATTTTGTCATGAAAAAGACAAAAATGACTTAGTCAGGATCACCTATCATAAAAGAGACTGGAATAACTTAGTCATTAGGACTTAGTCATGAAAGAGACCAGAATGGCTTATTCAGGATGACTTAGTAATGAAGTAGACCACAATGATTTAGTCAGAATGACCTTTTCATGAAAGAGACCAGAATGAATTAACAAGTGACCAGAATGACCTAGTCAGATTGACTTATCTATGAAAGAGACCAGAATGACTTAGTCAAGATGGCTTAGACATGAAAACGACCAAAATGACTGTAATAATGACATTCAGAAAAGAAACCAGAATGACTTATTATGAATGACTTAGTCATAAAAGAGACCAGAATGACTTAGTTGCAATGACTTATTCATGAAAGAGACCAGAATGACTTAGTCAAGATGATTTTGTCATG
>JAUUDZ010008882.1:0-11661 GCA_032361705.1 Panulirus versicolor | reverse complement strand
GGTGGCCATGGCCTTAAGGCGAGAAGGATGGGTTGGGTCAGAAGGCGAAGGTGGGTTGGGCCTATAGTCGAGGACTAGCTTGACTTGTCTGTGAGGTGATGATGGGAGAGAAGATGATGGGTTGGGTCTGAAGGCGAAGTTGGAATGGGCTAGAAGGCAAAAGTGGGATGAGCTTGATGGCATGGGTGAGCAGGGTCTGACATTTAGAGTGAAATGGGACGGAAGGCGAGGGTGAGCTTGACCTGAAGGCGAAGGTGAGCTGGGCCTGAAGGTGAGGCTGGGATGGTCCAGAAAGTGAGAGCGAGGTGGGGTTAATGGCGAGGGTGGAATGGACCTGAATTCGATGGTGGGCTGGTTCTAATGGCGAAGGTGTAATTGTCATGTCGAAGAGAGTGGGATGTAGCTGAAGGCAAGGGTGAGATGTTCCTGAAGGCAAGGTTGATCTAGGTTTGAAGGCAAGAGTGTGATCGGCTAGATGGCGATGGTGGGATGGGGGAGGAGGATGTGATGGTTCGGAATGAGGTCGTGGGTGGGATGGGCCGAAAGGCACCGCAAGATAGGTTTGTAAGCGAAGCCGGAAGGCGTGGGAGGGATGAGTTTAAGGCCTGAGTGGGATGGGCTTGAAAAAGAGGGTAGGCTGAGCATGAAGGAGAGGATGGGCGGGACCAAAAAGTGAAGGAGGGATGGCAACGAAGGCTAAGTTGGGCTAGGACTGAAAGTAAGAGTGGGCTGGGCCAGAAGGCGAAAGTATGGTTGGCCTAAAGTCGTGGGTGGGAGGGGCCTGAAGGTGAGTGCGAGATGTTCTTGTAGGTGAGGGTGGAAAAGGCCAGAAGGCAAGGGATGTGCTTGAAGGTGAGGATGGGATGTGCCAGAAGTCGAAGGTGGGCTGGTATTTAGGGCGAGGTTTAGCCAGGCCTAAAGGCGAAGGTGGGATTGGCCAAAAGACGATGGTGGGATGGGCTGGAAGGCGAGGGTGGGTCTCTCTTGAAGGCAAGGGCGGGATGTGTCTAAAAGTGTTGGTCGGCTGCACCTGAAGGTGAGGGTGGGATGGACCAGAAGGCGATGGTGGGATGGACCAGAAGGCGATGGTGGGATGGCCTTGACGGTGAGGGTAGGCTGCGCCTGAAGGCGAGGATGAGCATGGTTTGTCGGTCAGGAGGGAATGAAAGAGAGAAGATGATGGGTTGGGCCTGAAGGCAAATTCCGTGTGGGCTAAAAGGCAAAGGCGAGATGGGCTTCAAGGGAAGACGAGCTTGACATAAAGGAGAGGGTAAACTGGGCCTGAAGGCGAGGTTGAGCTGGCCCTGAAAGTGATGCTATTATGGTCCAGAAAGTGAAGGTGGGGTGGGGCTGAAGGCGAGGGTTGAATTGGCCTGAAGGCGATGGTGGGCTGATCTAATTACGAGGTTGTGCTTTTCATGACGGCGAGGATGAGGTGGGCTTGAAGGCTTGGTTGGCTTTGTTGGCTTGGCCTGAAATGGAGGGTGGCCTAGGCAAGAAGGTGAGGACAGATTTGGCCTGAAGTCGAGGTTAGAATGGGCCTGAAGGTGAGGTTGAACTAGGTTTGAAGGCATTAGTAGGATGCGCCTGAAGGGGACGGTGGGATGTGCCTGAAGACGAGGGTGGGCTAAGCCAGAAGGCGAGCATGGTCTGGGTCAGAAGTCGAGGGTGAATTGGTTTTGTAGACGAGGATGAGCTGGGCCTGAAGGGGAGTTTGAACTTGACATGAAGGCTAAGGTGGGATGGACCAGAAGGCGAAAGTGGGATGGTCCTGAAGACAAGTGTGGGCAGAGCTTGAAGGTGAGCTTGAGGTGTCTTTGAAGGCAAGAGTGGGATGGGGAAGAAGACTGTGGGGTGATGTGCCTGAAGACGAATATGGTCAGGGCAAGAAGGCGAGGATAGGTTCGGCTGGTAGGGGAAGGTGTGTTGTGTTTGTAGACGAGGATGAGATGTGCCTAAAGGCGAGTGAGAGCTTGACCTAAAGAGTAAGGTCCGATGGGCCAGAGGCGATGGTGGGCGGGGGGGGGGCGGGAGCCTGAAGACGATGGTGGGATGAGATGAAGGTGAGGGTGGAATGCTAATGAAAGCGAAAGAGAAAGCGGAGAAAAGCGGAGAAAGCCTAAGAGGAGTAGGATTGAACTGAAGCCTTGGGTGGGATGGGCCTAAAGACAAGGGTGTGATGGACCAATATACGATGGTGGGATGGGCTTGAAGGCGAAAGTTGGCTACGACTGATAGTCCAGGGTGGGATGGGCTTAGAGGTGAGATTGTGCTTGGCCTGAAGGCAAGGGTGGGATGGGCCAGTAGGCAATGGTCAAATGGGCTTGAAAATATGTGTTGAATAGCCTTGACGGTGAGGCTAGGCTGGGCCTGAAGGAGAAGATGAAGCTGACCTGTCGTCGAGGTGGTGATGGACCAGAAGGAAATGATGGAATGGGCTTGATGGCGAAGGTTGGATGGGCCAGTGGGTGAGGGTGAATTGGGATTGAAAGCGAGTGTGAGAATGGTCTGAATGCAAGGGTGAACTGGGACTGGCTGATAGGGAGAAATGGGTCAGTAGGCTAGGTAAGCATGACCTGAAGGCGAAGGCTAGCTGGGTATAAAGTTCAGGATGAGATGAGACAGAATACCTGGGTGAGCTTGGGGGAAAGGCGAAGATTGAATGGGCATGAAAGAGAGTGTAGGCGGGTTCTAATGATGAGATTGTGCTTGCCCTGAAGGTGAGGTTGAAATGGGCGTGAATTCGTGGATGGCCTGGGCCTGAAATGGTTGGTGTGCTGGACCTGAAGGCGATGATGGACTGGGTCAGAGGCAAGGGTGGGATGGGCTTGAAGGTGAGGTTGAGCTAGTTTTGAAGGCAAGAGTGTGATTGGCCAGAAGGCAAGGATGAGATGGGCTTTAAGGAGAGAGTGGGTGGGCCTGAAAGCGAGAGTAAGATGGGTCTAAAGGCTTGAGTGTGCTGGGACTGAAATGGGGGTGAGGTTTAGCTAGGCTTGAAGGCAAGTGTGGGATGGGCCAGAAGGCGATGGTGCGATGTGTGTGAAGATGAGGTGGTCTGGGCTTAAGGCGAGAATGGGCTGGGCTTGAACACTAGGGTGGGTTGAACCTAAAGGGGAGGAGTAGCTTTGTCTGAAGGCGAGAATGAACTTGGCGTCTCGGTAAAGTGGAGATGGGAGAGAAGATGATGGGTTGGCCCTGTAGGCCAAGTTGGGATGGGCTAGAAGGCAAAAGTGGGATGGGCCTGAAGTCGGGGGTTAGATGGGCCTAGAGGAGTGTAAGGGCTTGGCCTGAAATAGGAAAGGAGGGGGTGGACGTGAAATCGGGGGGCTGGGCCAAAAGGCGAAGATGGACTTGGGCTGAATGCAAGAATGAAATGGGCCTGAAGGTGAGGTTGATCTAGGTTTGAAGGCAAGTGTTTGATAGGACAGAAGGCGTTGGTGGGATGTGCCTGAAGACGTGGTGGACTGTGCCTTAAGGCAAGGATGGTCTGGGCCAGAGGGCGACATTGGGTTTGGCTTGTAGGCGAGGACTAGCTGGGCCTGAAGGCGAGAATGAGCTTGGCTTGTCGGTGAAGTGGGGATGGGAGAGATGTTGGGTTGGGCCGGAAGGGGAAGTTGGGATGGGCTAGGTGTGCGTGAGATGGGGCTAAAGGAGAGGGTGGGCTGGTACTAATGGCGAGGGTGTGCTTGGAATGACGGCGAGAGTGGGAAGGGCCTGAAATGATGGTGGGCTGGGCGAGAATGCGAAGATGGACTCGGCATGAAGGCAAGAGTGGGATGGGCCCGAAGGAGATGGCGGGATGTGTCTGAAGACGAGTGTGGTCAGGGCAAGAAGGCAAGGATGAGCTCGGCTGCAAAGGGAAGGTTGGTTGTGCCTGTAGACGAGGTTGAGCTGGGCCAGAACACGAGTGTGAGCTTTACCTGAAGGCGATGGTGGATTGGGCCAGAAGGCGACGGTGGGGTGGGATTCAGGACTAGGGTAGGGATAGCCTGAAGGGGATGGTAGGATTGGTTGAAGGCGAGTGTGAAATGCGACAAAAAGCGAAAGCGGGCTGGGACAGAAGGAATAGGAGGGTTGGAGTGAAGTCGTAGGTCGGATGGGCCTAAAGACTAGGGTGAGATAGGCTAGAAGGCGAGGGGGGATGGGCCAGAAGTCGTGGGTGGGAAGGGATGAAGGTGAGGGTTGGATGGCCTTGAAGAGGGTAGGCAGGTATGAAGGCGAGGTTTAGCGGGGGCAGAGAGTGAATGTGGGTTGGGAGTGAAGGCATTGGTAGGCTGCGTCTGAAAGTGACAGTAGGCTGGGCCAGAGGGCGTGGATCGGATGGGCCTGAAGACTAGGGTGAGATAAGCTAGAAGGCGAGGGGGGATGGACCATAAGGTGTGGGTGGGAAGGGATGAAGGCGAGGGTTGGATAGCCTTGAAGAGGGTAGGCAGGGTATGAAGGCGAGGTTTGGCGCGGGCAGAAGGCGAATGTGGGTTGGGAGTGAAGACATTGGTGGGCTGCGTCTGAAAGTGACAATAGGCTGGGCCAGAGAGCGAAGGTGATGGGCCTGAATATGTGAGTGGGAAGGGCCTGAAGACGAGGTTGAGATTGGCTCGTGGGCGAGTCAAGGATGGGCCAGAGGGCAAGGGTGGGATGGGCTTGAAGGTGAGGATGAGATGGGCTTGACGTGGAGTGTGGGATTTGGCCTTAAGGCGGGGGTGAACGGAGCTGGAAGGCGAAGGAGGGATAAGCCTGAGGCGACGACAAGATTAGACCTGAAGGCGAGGGCTAGCTACTCCTGAAGGCGAAGGTGTAATGAGCCAGAATACGATGGCGGGATGGGTTTGAGGGCGAGGAAGGGCCGGTCTTGGATTCGAGGGTGACATAGGTCTAAAGGTGAGATTGTGCTTGGCCTGAAGGTGATTGTGAGCTGGGCCTGAAGGCGAGGGTGAAATGGTGTTACCGGCGAAGGAGGTAAAGGTAGGATGGGCTTGATGGCAAGGCTGGGATGGTGCAGAAGGCGAGGGTGAGCTGGGGCTGAAAGCGAGGATGGAATGGGCCTGAAGGCGATGGTGGGCTGATCTAATTACAACTGTGTGCTTTTCATGACGGCGAGGGTGGGATGGCCATAAAGGTGTGGCTGGCTGGGCCTGAAAAGGAGGGTGGGATGGGCCTGAAGGCGAGGTTGAGTTAGGTTTGAAGGCAGTAGTAGTATGGGCCTGAAGGAAATGGTGGGATGTGACTGGATACGAGGGTGGGTTGGGCAAGAAGGCGAGCATGGTCTGGGTCAGAAGTCAATGGTGGATTGGGCTTGTAGACAAGGATGTGCTGGGCCTGAACGAGCGTGGGCTTGACATGAAGATATAAAATGGGATGGGCCAGAAGGCAAATGTGGCATGGTCCTGAAGTTGAGGGTGGACAGAGTGTCAAATGCGAGTGTCAAATGCGACTAAATGCGAAAGTGGGCTGGGACAGACAGAGGAAAATGGGTGGGATGGGCCTAAAGGCAAGGGCGAGATGGGCCTGAAGTTGTGGATGAGATAGGACAGAATACGGGGGCCTGAAGGACAGTTTGGGTTGGTTCTAATGACAGGTTGTGCTTGGCCTGAGCGTGAGGTTGAGATGGGCATGAAGGTGGTGATGGGTTGGGATGGGCCTGAAATGGGTGGTTTCCGGGGCCAGAAGGCGAAGACGGACAGAGTCAGATGGCAAGGGTAGAGTGGGCCAGAAGGCAAGGTTGAGATAGGTTTAAAAGCAAGTGTGGGATGGGCCAGAAGGCAGTGGGGGGATGGGCCAGAAGGCGATGGTGGGATGGACTTGAAAGTGAAGATGAGCTCGGCCTGAAGGTGAAGCTAGGATGGTCCAGATCGTGAGATTGAGGTGGGGCTGATGTCTAAAGGCATTGTGAGATAGGCTTGTAGGCGAGGGTGGGATGGGCCAGGTGTGGATGGAATGGGTTGAAGGTGAGGGTGAGATGGACTTGAAAAAGAGGGTGGGCTGGGTATAAAGGAGAGGTTAGGCGGGACCAGAAGGTGAAGGTGGGATTCGACTGAAGGCGATATGGACAAGGACTGAAGGCGATATGGACTAGGACTGAAGGTTACGAGTGGACTGGGCCAGAAGGGGAAAGGGGGCGGGTCTAAATGCGTGGGTGGGAGGGGCCGGAAGGGGAGCGTGATATGGTATTGCATGCCATAAGGTAAGGGTGGGATAGGCTTGAAGGGGAAAGTGGGATGGGCCATAAGGCGAAGGTGGGCTGGTATTGCACGAAGGGATTAGCTAGGCCTAAAGGCGAAGATGGGATGGACCAAAAGACGATGGTGGGATGGCCTTGAAGGCGAGGGTGTACCGGTCATGAAGGCGAGAGCGGGATGGGTCTAAAGATGTGGGTCGGGTGCGCCTGAAGGCGAGAGTGGGATGGGCCGGAAGGCAATATCCTTGACGGTGAGGGTATGCTGGGCCTGAAGGCGAGGATGAACTTTGCTTGTCGGTGAGGCGAGGATGAGAGATGAGAGAGATGAGAGAGAAGAGAAGATGATTGTTTTGGCGTGAAGGCGAATTTTGTATGGGCTAGAAGGCAAAGGTGAGATAGGCTTCTACGCGAGGGAGAGCTTGACATAAAAGCGAGGGTGAGCTGGGCCTGAAGGCAAGGGTGAGCTGGCCCTTAAGGTGAGGCTGAGATGGTCCAGAAGGCGAGGGTGAGGTGGGGCTGAGGACGAGGGTGAAATGGGCCTGAAGTCGATGTTGGGCCGATTTAATTGCGATGGTGTGCTTTTCATGAGGGCGAGGGTGGGTGGGCCTGAAGGCGTGGTTGGCTGGGCCTGACATGGAGGATGGGTTGGGCCAGAAGGTAAAGATGGGCTTTGCCTGAAGGCGAGGGTGGGATGGACCTGAAGACGAGGTTGAGCTAGGTTTGAAGGCAGGAGTACGATAGGTCAGAAGGGGACGGTGTGATGTGCTGAAGACGGGGGTGGGCTGGGCCAGAAGGCGAACATGGGCTGGGTCAGAAGTCAAAGGTGGGTTGGGGCTGTAAACGAGGATGAGCTGGGCCTGAAGGCAAGCGTGAACTTGACATGAAGGCTAGGGTGGGATGGACCAGAAGGCAATGCTAGGATGTGCCTGAACACGAGTGTGGTCAGGCCAAGAAGGACGAGAATGGGCTCGGCTGGAAGGGAAGGTGGGTTGTGCATGTAGATGAGAATGAGCTGGTCCTGGGCGTGCATCAAAATACGATGGTTGGATAGGCTTGAAGGCAATGTTGGGCCGGTCTCAAAGTCGAGGGTGGGATGAGTCTGAAGGTGAGATTGTGCTTGGCCTGAAGGCGAGGGTGGGATGGGTCTAAAGGCTAGGGTGAGAAAGGCTTATAGGCTAAGTTTGGATTGCCCAGAAGGCGTTGGGTGGATTGGGTGAAGGCGAGGGTGGGATGGGTATGAAGGCGAAATTGGGCATGGCCAGAAGGCGAAGGTGGGCTGGTACTGAAGGCGAGGGTTTGCTAAGCCTAAAGACGAAGGTGGGATGGGCCAAAAGACGATGGTGGGATGGCCATGACGGTGGGGGTGGGCTAGGCCTGAAGGCGAGTATGAGCTTGGCTGGTCGGTGAGGTGGGGATGAGAGAGAGATGATGATGATGGGTTGGGCCTGAAGGCGAATTTTGTATGGGCTTGAAGGCAAAGGTGAGATGATCTTGAAGGCGAGGGAGTACTTGACTTAAAGGCAAGGGTGAGCTGGACCTAAAGGCGAGAATGAGCTGCTCTGAAGGTGAGACTGGGATAGTCCACAAGGCGAGGGTGAGGTGGGGCTGAGGGCGAGGGTTGAATGGGCCTGAAGGAGATGGTGGAGTGATCTAATTGCGATGGTGTGCTTTTCATGACGGCGAGGGTGGGATGGGCCTGAAGGCGTGGTTGGCGGGGCCTGACATAGAGGATGGGCTGGGCCAGAAGGTGAAGATGGACTTGACCTGAAGGCAAGGGCGGTATTGGCCTAAGGGCGAAGGTGGGATGGGCCTGAAGGAGAGGTTGAGCTAGGTTTGAAGGCAGGAGTAGGATGGGCCTGAAGCGGATGGTATGATGTGCTGGGCCAGAAGGCGAGCAAGGGCTGGGTCAGAAGGCGAAGGTGGGTTGGGCCTGTAGACGAGGATGAGCTGGGCCTGAAGGCGAGTGTGAGCTTGACATGAAGGCTAAGGTGGGATGGGCCAGAAGGCGAAGGTGGGATGTGCCTGGAGACGAGGATGGGCAGAGCCTGAAGGCGAGGGTGGGATGGGTAGAAGGCAAGTGTGAAATGGGACTGAAAGCGAAAGTGGGCTAGGACAAAAATGGAAGCAGTGTGGGACTAATGTCGTGGTTGGGATGGGCCTTAAAAAGGCGAGGGTGAAATATGCATATAGTCGAGGGTGGGATGGTCCAGAACGAGAGGGTAGGTTGAGTTGTAGGCGAGGTTTGGATGGGCTCAATTGAAGAGTGTGGGCTGGGTACGAAGGCGAAGTTTGGCGGGGAAAGAAGGCGAATGTGGGTTGGGAGTGATGGCGACGGTGGGCTGGAACTGAAAACTAGAGCAGGCTGAGCCAGGAGAAAGGGAGACGGTGGGATGGGCCTGAAGGCAAGGGTGAGATGAGATTTTAAGCAAGGTTAAGATGGGCCAGAAGGCGAGGGGTAGGATGGGCTAGAATGCGAGGTGGGATGGGTTTGAAGATGAGGGTGGGTTGGGCTTGAATGGGCGGGTGATCTGGACCTTACGGCGAGGTTGGACGGAGCCAGAAGGCAAGGGTGGGATAGGCTTGAAGCCCAAGGTGGGTTAGGCCTGAAGGCGAGGGCTCGCTAAGCCAGAAGGCGAGGGTGGAATAGGCCTAAACGCGAGGTCTAGCTGGGGCTGAAAGCGAGGTTGGTCTGGTTCTAATGGCGAGTGTGAGCTTGGTGTGAAGGCAAGGGTGGCATTGGCCTGAAGGAGCGGGTGGGCTGAGCCTGAAGGCATGTGTGGGCTGGGCCTGAGGGAGTGGGATGGGCTGGGCCTAAAATGGGGAGAGGGTGGACTGTGTCAGAAGATGAATTGGGCGGGAGGGCAAGGGTGGGATGGGCTGGAGGAATAGATTGGAATAGGTTTCAATGCAAGAGTGGGATGGGCCAGAAGGCGATGGTGGGACGTGCCTGAAGACGAGGGTGGGGTCAGGCTTAAGGCGAGGGTGGAGTGGTTCAGTAGGTGAAAGTGGGTTGGGCCTGTAGGCGAAGGTGAGCTGGTCCTGAAGGAGAGGGTGAGCTGGTCCTGACAGTTAGGGTGAAATAGGACGGAAGGCGAGGGTGAACTTCGCTTGAGGGTGAAGATGAGCGGGGCCGGAAGGCGAAGGTGCATTGGGTCTGAAGTTGAGGCTGGGATAGGCGAGGCCGAGATGGGGCTGAAAATGAGAGTGGAATGGGCCTTATTAAAGTCGGTGACCTTGTTCTAATGGCGAGGGTATGCTTGGGCTCAAGGCGAGGTTGGGATGGGCCTGAAGGTGTGGGTGGCCTGGACCTTAAATTCGGGGCGAGTTGGATCTGAAGGCAAGGGTGGGGTGGGCCTGAAGACGAGGTTTAGCTAGGTTTGAAGGCAAGAGTGGGATGGACCAGAAAACGATGTTGGGATGTGGATGAAGACGAGGTTGGGCTGGGCGTTAAGGCGAAGTTGGGCTGGGCCAAAAGGTGAAGGTGGGCTGGGCCAAAAGGTGAAGGTGGCCTGGGCCTGTAGGCAGGATGTGCTGGGCCTGTAGGCAGGGTGTGCTGGGCCTGTAGGCAGGGTGTGCTGGGATGAAGGCTAGGATGTGCTGGGCCTGTAGGCAGGGTGTGCTGGGACTGAAGGCTAAGTAAGCATGGGCGAAAAGGCGATGTTGAGTTGGGCCCGAGGGCGAGTGTGAGCTAGATCTGAAGGCTAAAGTGGGATGGACCAGAAGGCGAGATGGGATATGCCTGAAGACGAGGGTGGGGTGACCTGAAGACGAGGATGGGATGGGCCTGAAGGAGAGTGTGAACTGGACCTGGTTAAGGAGGGATGCGCGAGAAGGCGAGAGTGCAATGGGGCTGAAGGTGAGGGTGAGCTTGGCCTGAAGGAGGGGTAAGCTGGGCCTGACAGTTAGGGTGAACTGGGACAAAAGGCGAGGGTAAGCTGGGCCTTAAGTTGAGGCTGGGTTTGGCTAGAAGGAGAGGGTGAGCTGGGACTGAAAACAACGGTGGAATGGGCCTGACGGCGAGGGTGGGCTGGTTCTAATGACGTGGGTGTGCTTGGCCTCAATGCTAGGTTGGCATGGGCCTGAAAGCGTGGTTGGGCTGGCCCTGAAATTGGAGGCTGGCTTCCCCTGAAGGTGAAGATGGACTGGGCCTGTAAGAAAGGGTGCGCTGAGCCTGAAGGCGAGTTTGAGCTAGGTTTGAAAGCAAGGGTGGTTATGGTGGGGTGACTGAAGACGAGAACTGGGCTTTAAGGAGAAGATGGGTTGGGCCTGTAGGCAGGGAGTGCTGGACCCGAAGGCTAAGGAGGGATGGGACATTCCTGAAGACGAAGGTAGGCTGAACCTGTAGACGAGGTTGGGATGGGCCAAGAGGGGAGTGTGACCTGGACCTGAAGGTTAAGTTGGAATGCGCCAAAAGAAGAGGTTGGTATGGGCCTGAGGCCGAGGGTGAGATATGCCTGAGGCCGAGGATGAGATGGGCCTGAGGCCGAGGGTGTTATGCGCTTGAAGGTGAGGGTGATCTGGGCCTGAAGTAGAGGGTGAGATGGGCCAAAGCGAGGGCGAGATGGAACTGAAGGCTAAACTGGGATGGGCCAAAAGGCGAGGGTGAGCTAGGCGTGAAGGCATGAGTGAGCTGGGCCTGAAGGTGAGATGGGCCTGAAGGCGAGATGGGCCTGAAGGCGAGATGGGCCTGAAGGCGAGGACGAGATGGGTCTGAAGGAGAGGGTGGAATGTGCCAGAAGGCGAGAGCCAGATGGGCCTTAAAGAGAGGGTGTGTTGGGCCTCAAGGCGATGATGGGATGGGACTGAAGACAAGTCTGGGCTGGGAGAAAGTAAGGATGGGTTAGGCCGGAAGGCGAAGGTGGGCTGGCCTGAAGAAGAGGGTAGAATGGGCTTGAAGGCGAGGGTTAGCTTGACCTGAAGGTGAAGTTGAGATGGATCAAAATGCAAGGGTAGGCTGCACTTGAAGAAGGTGGGATTGGGCTGAAAGCGATGGTGGGCCAGAAGGCGATGGGGGGATGGGCTTGAAGACGATGAAAATGGTTTGGATTTGAATACGAGGGTGAGCTTGGCCTGTTGGCGAGGGTGGTATGGGCCACAAGGCGATGTCGAGATGGGCCTGAAGGCGAGGGTGGGACGGCCTAGAGGCCGAGCTGACGGGTTGGATGAAATTAGCCAAAAGGCGAGGCTGGCATTGGTCAAAAAGGCCTGAAGGCGAGGGTAAGCTTAGCTTGAATGCTAAGGTGGGCTGGGACTGAAAGAAAGGGTAGGCTGGGACTGAAGGTGAGGGTGGTATGGGCAAGAAGGGAAGGGTGAGAGGGGCTTGAAAACGAGGGTTGGCTTGTTCTGAAGGCAAGATTAGGATGGGCCAAAAACGAGGGTGGACTGGTAACTTTTTGTATAAAGCAATACATTGTTGCACTAAAGCTTTTCGGTCTTGTTTCTTCAAATTTGCTGCCATTGCGACTTAAGTTTCACGTGGCTGTGAC